>JAQQZR010000010.1:6123751-6135625 GCA_030068235.1 Notoglanidium macrostoma
TAATATTTATATTAAAACATTTCCAGGAAGCAAAAAAAAAAACCCTTACATATGATTGTATCTTACTACAGCACAACAATTCATGAGAAAAAAAATCAACATATAAAATCATTTGGGAAAAAAATGTCATCATGACTCTCTCAGTCACCAAACCTAATTTGTTAAAGCCAGTGTAAGACACCTAGGACTTATAACAAATGTCTTCTGAAGAATATGTGAGGTCGGAGGCTTCAGAGGGCTGAATATAATAATCCAAAAGCTGCTTATTGGACATAAAAAGGGTTACAAAGATAAAGAACAGGCTTACAAGTAACCAAAGAGTATTTAAATCACATTTTCAAAGGGGTGTGCAAACTTTTTTAACTTAAATTCTTTTTTCTACTGTTATGTTAACATACACAATTGTATTATGTTTTCTTTGTACTAATGAAGAGACATGTGCGAAACATGAAGCAATGATTTTGTCCTTGGGGTGTACAAACTTATGCTCTTCATGGCATCCTTTGTGAACACAGAGTATTGCACATGTTGATTACTATTACTGAGTAGGGTTAGAGTAAAATACAGTCAACAATCAGTAACAAGACAGGCAGTTGGGGGGAAAAAAGGAAAAAAAATGACTTCCTTATTACGATGGTCAACCAAGTCACATGACCACTAACTATCTGCATATTAGCTGTAGCGTTTATGGAAGTTGCTTGAAGAATGCTGTAACACTTTCAGCTCATAGATGATGAAAAAGCAGTTTTTCAAATAATTTTATACCTGCCTTGTCACTACAGTGTTGTATAACAACTATATATTTCACTCTTATAATCACAGTTTAAGGCAAAAATTGTACTGTTTACTTGGACACCATGAATATTTCACACCTACTATGAAGACAGGAAGTAAATTGGGAACACAGCTGTGCACACAAATATGTTTGCATTTGTTAGGCCACACTCGGAGTTGCATCAGTCTAGTCTAGTCTAGCAGTGATTTCAAAATGTAGTCGACTAGTCTTTTTAGAGTTAAAACAAAAACTGATTCATTCATTATTTGTGATTTTGGCAATACTGTTAAATGATGAGGAAAAAAAAATGCATACGTTGTTAACAACAGACATAAATCAGTGTAATAAATGTGCAAAAGAATAAATTATGAATCATACGTGCAAAGATCCAGCAAAATGACTCAGAGTGACTCTTGTGGGAATGTTTGGCTCGTCATCACAAGGAAAATGCTTTTAACTCTCTGAGGTTGGGGTTAGTGTTAGGTGTAAGCATTGCTTTTATTAGCTGCATTGATAATTAGGTCGACAGAAAGCCTTCACAAGGATTGCAAGACAACTGCGTGTGATTTAAAGAAAAAACGAGAGTCACCGTGACTCATTTTGCCGAGTCGTTGATTCTGGAACCGAGAGCGAACAAATCTTTCCGATCCGTTTGTTTTTTTCATTCACAGTAAAGGCCATTTTTTTTGTAACTTTTTCGCTGATGTATTATAGGATGTGATGTCACAGTTCCAAGATGGTGGAATGTCCTGCTACTCTGCGGTTATTTTAAAGCTCATGTTTCACCGCTTTGTAGAACACGTTTCAGTGGAAGTGCCAAAAAAAATAAAATGGAGAAAATGACGTAAAGGTCATGTGCATACCTGTTTCATGTTTCACTATAGATGGGAGAATTTCTGGAAATTAGGACTAAACCTAAAAATATCATTGTCACACTGCGCTGAATAATTCCAAAAAAAAAAAAAACAAACATGAAACTCTGGGAGGTTTTTTTTGGAAATCAGGATTGATTTTCTAGCCTGGAATTCATGGAGGTCTCTTCACACCCTCTCTTATCTTCCACTCCTGTCTCACTCGCCGTCATCCTCTCGCTATGCCAGTCTCCATTATGGCACTTTAGATGAAAGAGCAGCAGGGTGGAGAGAGGCTTTCACAGGCATACACACACATCCCCTCTTCTTCTCTTCATCTAACTCCGTCCACAGTGAAGCGCTCATCAGACACAACTGAGAAACACGAACTGAACTCTGAAGCTGTAGCAAAATTACAGATCAATTACTCGGTCAACTGAAGCGCAATTTATTGGCCAACGACTTACCAGCCTCAATGGAGAAAAGTTGTCGTGTTTGGGGAAACTGAAATAATTACACCATTACTGTTTTGCTACACTAGGATATATGCAGAGATCTCAAAAAAAAGTTTCTGCTTAACAATATATATATATTTTTTTATTATCACTATAAATAACATTGAGTTTAATCTTAACATTTACACAACCTTTGAAAAATCAGGCAAAACCAGTCCTTTCTTAAAATATTCAAATCATTCTCCAATTCAAATCGTTCTCCCTGCCTTTAACGCCCAGAGAGCGAAAGCATGAGAGGATGATGAAAGAACGAGGGAACGTATGTAGCTGTTACTACGTGAGTGATAACCTCCACAACGTTAAATATAACTATAAATGGATTAGCGTATGATGTGGCGGTGTTATAAACTACTATAATCATTGGCAACTCTCTGTTGTATGAAAGAAATAAGGTGCCTCAGGACTTCCTGTTCGGAAAATAATCAACCTGAGCGATGGTAGCTGTAACTCTGCTTTGCTTCTGGCAAATCACACCCATCATTGATTGTTTTCCAATAACAGCATGTTCTGAAGTCTTTTATTTGTTGCTTATAGCAATGTAGATCAATAGCCACAAACTGTTCTAATACACTTTCAGAAATAAAGGTACCTAATTATAATTTTCCTTGTCACTGGAATGGTACCATCGAGACAGCATGTTTTGTATCTGTAATCCAGGAACCTTCAAAAAAGAATCTAAATAATTTTAATATTCATGTATGAAAGTGTATTTCTAACAACTTGCACACCACAAACTCATTTTAAGGCACAGATCAACACAAACAAATGACACGTTTCCGAAATGAGTCCGTTTCTTGGGGTGCTAACTTCATGGAGGTTTATAAAGGTACCAAGATTTAAAAACATCTTAAAACTGAATAGTGCCATCATTAGTCATAGTACTGATATTGTCCTGGCACCCATACAACTCTCAGGACAACAGTTAGTCATGGAAGGGATCATGTATAGTACTCATTCTTATATAATACTATACAGATTAATATGAGGAAGTGGTCCTGAATAAGTACCCTATTAAATGGTTATGTAGAGGATTTGAAAGTGCAGTTTGTTGAAGTGTTGCTTGTTTTGTCACAGTCCAGTTGCCGCTGTGGTTTCCGAGTCATTTCTGAACATATCAGGAAAGGAAACGTTTCAGTTCCATGAAAAATCTCCAGAATTAGTTTTATCATTAGGGTTGTTTCCGAAAACATTCCGACCCCCCCCCCCCAAAAAACGCCTCGTAGGTCAAATCCGTTTCATTCTTCTCAAACAATACACATGAATCCAGCTATCCAGCTCATGTTCCAGCCTGCCCAACACCCAACACTGAACATACCACACAGGACCCAGCATTACACCACTTTACACCGTATCTCACCACACGGCCAGAATGCGGAAATGACCCACGTGTTCGGAACGAGTGTGCGTCGAACGCGCCGGTCCTCCAGACACGTCTTCCCGGATCATCAGCGTCCTGTCAGCAATCATTATGACCGCTGTCTGGTAGCCACCAGTGAAATTTATAGCATCTGTTAGCGTGTCTGTCTGATCACAAAGCCAGCCGTCAACAGCGCGTAAATGTTGGCCTTCAGGGGTGTCAGAGATGAATAAGCATGCTGGATCACTTTTAAAACCAACCCGCAACACCACCAACAACAACAAAATCACATCACTAAAGGAACAACACGGCATTCATCTGTGTGCGAGGATGAATCAGAGGTTCTGAAACTTAAAGACAGCGGTGTTGCCCTGCTGTAACGTCACAGCCGTAAAAGATAAAGGATCAAGTTTGATTGTATTTGTGTTATTCAGTAAGGATTCGAAGATGATAATTTGGGAAAACACCACTCTTTACAAACGTGGGGAGACGAAAACGTCTCAGAACGCCCAATATAGTGACGTTAAGGTGGCAGAACAGCAGAAGGCCGCATCATGGTGCTCTCCTTTCAGGTAAGGACAGGAACAGGAGGCTACAGTGGGCAGAAGATCACCAAAACTGGACAGAGGAAAATTGGAAAAAGACCAGGCAATGTTTTAATCGGATGATTGGATAAATGCATAAACGCGCAGGTGTTACTAATAAAGTCTATATGAGTGAACAGAGATTTTTTTATCACAGCATGTGAGCGAAACAATAGCGCTACATTTCAAAAAAACAAAACAAAACAAAAAAACTATGAAAGAACTATAGCTCCGGCACTATTTTTAATGAATGTCTATAAAAATCTACAGAAAAAAAGAAAATGAGGAAACGTCCAATTTCATGGTACCGTGAGTATCGGTGGCGTCGAATACTGTTCCAGAAGGTCCATGGTGCTTTAAGTGCATTAAAATGTAATTTAGTACGATTTCAATATCGTATTGGTTATAATTCCCAGTTCAGGTTCAACTGGAACAATTTATGAACTCATTTCCCCAAAAATAACTCGCCTTTGATTATTATATACACTCGGAATCCATATAATAAAATCGCACCAACACCTAAGCCTAATCACCCGCAAACTCATACCCAGCTCCTGAATGACACATGATGTGAGATTCGACTGAAATTTAGCCACACTACTCAATTCTATTAAACAGTGGTCCGTTTTCCGAGACACACTATTTAGTCTGGCAACGTGTGACTTTGATAGCTTTAACAAACTGTATCTCCAATGCCACACCCTAGCCACTTGTTTTTTAATTTGGTTCTCACAATATGGCTGAAATTAAATCCCACAACATACTATAGTAGGTTTGTATGAAAGGAATCCAAACAATAGCAGGAAAAGAATAGCCTGAATGTGCTTTGTTGGTCAAAGGGAATAAATAGGAAGTACATGCACAGATTGGGACATATATCTAGCCTCTTGGCTGTTAATTGGCTTAAACACATGGCCTAATTCGTGTAACACTGTATAACACCGGGTCAGTGCCACACAGGAACCGACTCTGAAAATGACTCTGTGGTTCAAATGAATAAAAGTCAATTGGAAGAGTCACATTTAAGGTGTGTAAATATATTAGTGATATCGCTATATATCTATATCTATCCATTTCTAGATAGTTTTATTTTCTTATTACTTATTTAACCGACACAAAAGAGTGAGGTGCCAATAAAAATGATTGCTTATTAAATTAAGCAGATATTTATCTTGTTTTCATTTTTCATGTCAACAATCAAAACCCATGATTTACCCAATACACACCAATCTAACCATGACTAAAGGCCTCAGCACTTACACTTCCCGTATCTCTATAGATTATTTATTTATTTATTTATTTTTAGATCATATTTGACCTGTGTTAAGTCTTGATGTTCTGATAAGGGACACATCTCGCATAGTATGTTAATACACTTCCCTCATCATGCTCGTTCTGTTTCTCATAACTTGGCACCAGCTAGCCTACTGTGAGCATTTCGGTGTCAGGTATCAGCTGTTCAACAGGGCTGTGATGTAAAAAAATAAAAATTAAAATATGGCAAAAATGTCAAATGGAACAACCCTATTGTAATCATCGTTCTCACTTCCTATTTAACAGGAAACAGATCTTGTATCAGTGTTCGGGCGGGCCACCTGTAACGTTACTCGTGAAACAGGTGTGTTTTCGTGGACCTGTTGGAACTTGCCGGTTAGGAGAGGTTTGGGTGCCTGGTACCGGATTAGGTTAGAGATAATAACCTGCTTTTTTTCCCTGGGACTTTAATACTCTCTGTCTGAGATTCATATGAAAGATCAAGATCTCCATCTTCTTGGTTTACTCAAGTGTTACTTTTTTTTGCATGCAACCTCAGATGTTTAGATGTCTCTTATTTTTCCAATTCCTACTAAATGTGGATGTAAATGCACTCCTGATGAACATCTACATGTGTGATGATTGCACACATCATGGCTGATGGCAACAGATCTCATACATCCTGCAGCTTTTATACTACACAGTGATCAGACCAACAAGTTGGCAGGATGAACTAATGCCATGCACCACAATCGGGGTGTGTGTGTGTGTGTGTGTGTGTGTGTGTGTGTGTGTGTGTGTGTGTGTGTGTGTGTGTGTGTGTGTTACTCACCCATCGGGTGATGAGGTTCCGTATCGTACTGAAATCCATGGTCTCTTCTCAGGTGCTCTGTATCTACTCTTCTTTTCAGGATCTAAAAACGCTAGCTGATTTTTCTACCCACTCTCTGATCCATGACTGCCCGGCTACTCTTCCTTCTTCCTCTAGGAAATTAAAAACGAGACACGATCTTGCAGATTGAAGATTTATTTCTCTCCACTACGCTTCGCTTGCGACGCGCACGAGCCTTTGCATACTTTTCAGTGCTGCGCGTTTTTTAATCAAAGTCAACCGTTTTTAAAAAGATTTCAGCTCCCTTCTTAAACGCTAGCTTTACTTCTCCGTGCCCAAACTGTTGCACCGGAGCGGCTTTGCTTTCTTGTCCTGTCCTGTCTTGTCTTGTCTCGTCTCGTCTCGTCTCGTCTGTCTCGCTGTCCTCTGTACAGTGTGCGCGCGCTACCTCTACCGCTCCTGCTCTACTCTCCTCTCCTCTTTCGCAAATACGTCACGAGCCCTGGCGCGCATGCGCACTGCCCACCCGCCCACATTAATTTTAAACACCACTCAGCCTGATCTGGCTCCTCTCCTGTGTTGCCATGTTTAGGAATAACCCGCATAACTAGGATGTATTTTTTTACACGTTTGCTCAGTCATTATTTCTCAACATTGTATTCCTACAAGCCGGTCTACCTATAATAGCTGTACTTTATTTAGGCTATAATACTCCGTATGTGATAATGTGATAATAATGCCTGGTTTGCTATTAAAGGCAGGGTAGGCAATTTATTTTAGAAGCATATTTTGTTAAATTTCTTGAAATTCTCTTTACAGCCTGACAGCAATGAATAAATCAAATATTCTGACTTTAAAAAAAGCTGTCGTCTGTGGGAGTAGAAGGGATGTAAAAATTCTGTCCAATCACTTTATTCGGTACAAATGAAAAGATTGGATGGCCTACCTGTGCACACTCTGCCTGTGTACTCATTGCACATGACCGGAAGGCTAAGCAGACATACTGCAGACATTTTGTTAAAGTTAGCTAGCTAGTTGACCGCTGTGATTACTAACAATAGACATGTCTGTGGTTTATATTTATTATGACAATGTTACATGTTTTCTAACTTGTGATTGAGACATGGGGCAGTTGGTTATGACAACGATAAGCTACACTCCACCCCCAACGTTCTCGCTTGTGGACTCGTCCACCAGCAGTGGTCAGGCAGTGTGCATTCATGTGTTTTGGAGGAGTGGCTTAGGAGGGAGGCCTGAAGGGAGGGAGTGGAATTACTTTAATTGGATACTTTCAAAATCTAGCTTATTCTTGCTGGTGCCTCCAAAATGACCTTCCCTAGCTTCAACCCACACTTTGAATTAATATTCTTTACTGTGTCTTGGAATGCTTTCATCTCACCAAGTTTGTAAAGAGTGGTTATTTGAGTTAAATACTGTTCAAATCAGGCTGGTCAGATCAACAAGCCATATCTGCATGTAAAAAGACACTGTTTACACCTGGTATTAACATCTGTCTCAAGTGATCTGATCACAAGTCGAAGGGGAAATGTGTAGCCTTTTAGAGCTTGCATTTTAAATGCATTGCCAATGGCCACTTGTGATTGGATTTCAGACATCATTTTTGCCTGAGGAATGATGTCAAGCACATTTATTATATATTATTATATATTTATACATATATTTGGTCTTCTAGTGCATTTGTTTTCAAGCAGAAATCTCCAACAAATCCTGTCTCAGGAACTTATATGGGCTGTTTAAATTGTTTTAATTGTGTGATCTGCTAACAAAACTTGTAAATGAATGAGAGATGAGGCAACAAAAGAAGATATGAAAAACAGCTGCTTTCATCTCTATTGTTATAGAATAGCATTTATTAATTAATGGTGGAGAACAGCCTTGCCATGATGATGAATTTTCCAGCTAGAGCAATGATACAGTCTGTTAGGCGGTCTTTTGTTGTTATCCGGTATGCATCCAGACACTTTTGCTTTCAAATGACAAATGTTAAATGGATCAAATCATCAAAAGCTCAGGTTTTGTTACTGTAAAGCACTAGTTACAAAAATTTTACTTTTAGACACTATTTCTTATCATATGATGTAACTTTTTAAAATATTTTACAATATGTTCTGCAATGATAGTCGTAGTGTCATATTTTGATTCTTGGAATTAGACATGCATGTGTCTGACATGAGTATGTCAATAAGACCTGGCAACCTGGACCCAGCCTGATAAGGTGACAGTCTGAAGAGCACAATATTAATAGGGTTATACAGCTCATTTGGCCATGACAAATCTTTTCGTGAGTGCAGGCCCGAGGTATTAAGTTCTAATGTCCTTGAAAGGACTTATGTTTAAATCAGGAGCCAACTGGAAATGATCATGTTAGACAAAATACAAATTTTTCATCCCAGGAAGCAATAATGAAACCCTGTGTCCTAACGGATGACTGATGCCTTTATTTTAAAACAGTTCTTAGCAACAAATCTAGCAACTTTTTGAGCAAGACATGTGATACAGCTCTTCATCTCACATCATGGTAGCTTGTTATTGCCATTCAATGGCATATTTATTTATTACCATATACTTGGCTATATTTACAAGTAATAAAACTAATTTATTCCACCTGTCACCATTTTCTTCATGTCTATTTCCCACTTCCTTCATTTCTATTAACCACCACTGCTTCATTTTGTTTGCGTTCTTTGTAGAAATTATAGAAATTTGTAAATACAGAATTGATGCCTATGACCAAACTTTATTTTCTGATGCAGCTCAGTCCTATTCTTCAGAAAAATCTTTCTTTCTTTGATATGCAAATAATTCAATGTATATGCAAATGAGATCGTGACGTCATTTGGCGACTTCTGGCGACGTTTTGGGCTGTTAACTATTTAACCCTGAAAATTGTACACTGTAGAGGAAATATTCATATTACACCTTTATGCATATTTGTTTCGTGCTAAATTAAACTTGTAGGACTATTTGCAGCCGTGTTTGGATATTTTTGATAAAATTCTTAAAACACAAAGAACTATGAACTAACTATGGACCCATATGCTAGTATGTTACTATTTGTTTTGCGGATATAATCTTTGTTTTATACACAATGTCATAGTGCTTTCGTTAGTTTATTGTTGCTACTACATGACTGAAAAACTGGACTCTACTTTATTTACTCTGAAAATGAAATCTAGTACATTTCGAAGGGTCAGGAACGATAGAATAGGAACCCTTTGTGTAGTCTTGTTTTCCGATCGGACATATTTTCATTCCGTACTAGATGTGTTTTTCCGCTACATTTCCAACTGTGCGCGCGTTCGGCGGGTTCCGTTAAAATGGCGAGCCGCTGGAGGAGTGCATAGTGAGAGACAACATTGCTTTTTCTTTTTTTTTCCTTTAACGCCAACAGGAGGGAAATATCTGCATAATGGCGGCTTTGGATCAGAAATCGCCCAACGTGCTTTTGCAGAGTCTCTGCTGCAGGATCACGGGGAAGAGTGAAGGTAACACCGCGAAACGAGCAAGTGGCTGAAACGTCAACTGGGCTAAAGCTAACTAGCCTGATCGCTCATTCAGGACTGATCAGATGATCTAACGTTTACCTTAACTGTCTTTATCACAAATCACACATTATCACTTAATTATCATAATAATCCTGAACGTCTGCTGTAGTAGTATTGTAGTGTTTTGTTTCGTGAAGAACTGGCTAGCTGATGCTCGAGATGTTATCATTTCATTCATAAATTATTAAAAAAACAATACATATTTAGATTATTTTATGACTTGTTTATTACCTGGAACTGCATATCAAATTGGCCTTTTTTCCTAAAAAAAAAAAAAAAAAGAAAAAAAAATCTTAATTAATACATACATTTAATGTAATGGGGTAAAATGTATAAAACGTTAAACCTGAAAAGGAAAAAAAAAAAAAAAGCATCCAAAAGTCTTTACAAATAAAAATGTTTAAAATTCATGATTAAAAATATTTTACGTATTTTAGGACCTTTTTGAGCAAACCCTATCAATATGTGTATTTGACAGTATATTTGAAAGTATACACAGTTTAAGACTGTTGCATTAGGCAACTTATTTCTTCAATAATGGTTTTTTAAACCTAAGGAGTTCATTGGAATCTGGAATATGTATTTTATTGTTTTTACATTTGGGGGGTTTTTTTTGTAGAAAGTTAGTAAAAAATAGCCTCAGGATGTTTTACCAGAGATCTTGCTGTGTTGAAAATGACAAACAGAAATCAGGATATCAGTGATTTATGTAAATTACAGTGATGTTCTCAAGTGGTTTGGAGTTGATTTTCCATTTCCATCTTATATTTTACTAACCACAGCCCTAAACTGACTACCAATAAGTAAGACCGAGTTAAATAAGTTAACTAAAATAAGTTTAGTTAATCCTGGCTGCCTGTATCGTCCATGATGTTACTTATAACAGTCTTAGTCAGTTATATAGTCAAATATATTTATATAGCGCATTTAATAATGACAACAGTTACACCAAAGGCTGAAAAAAATACGAGTCGTAATGAAAAAGAAATCGACAGCAATAAAAAGAATTCAAACTAACAAGACGTACTAAATCAAGTAGACCAAACACTATTTAGTAAGGAAAAAAAGAGCTTTAAGACGTGATTTAAAGTAGTAACGGTTTAATTAATGACTAAAAGAAACAGCAATGATTAAAAAAAAATAAAAAATCAAAACTAAACGTGTGCTAAAATATCCAACAGACCCAAACACAATATATGAAAAATGAGTTTTAAGACATGAATTATGGATATATATTATCTATATATCAACATTTAAACATATGCAAGTATTCAAGAGTGTAAGGAAATCTGTAAAAAGGTAAACAATCCAGATGTTAGTTAGTAGTTAGTTCTGTTCCTTCCTCCTGCTCACTCAGTTGTTCAGTTTTATTTAGCACTGATGTGAATTACATTTGAGATCTTTCGGGGCGACTATTATTGGTGGTAATACGACTCTCCTGCCCTGTAGATCGGGTCAAGCCAACTTCATCAAGACCTTTTGGATAAATATAGTCTCTATATAGAGCTTAATGCAGCATCATGACCACCAGATGCAATATAGAGTGCATTACCCCCGTCTAGGTCTCATGATGCATGGTGTCATCTTTCTACCTGCCCCTTACTGATGTCTTTTATATTTTATGCACTTATTCCTGAGGTCGCTCTATTAACCCACAGATCCACCTCTCTTCTCTCCGCAGCCGATGTCGCACATCAGTTTCAGTACGCCGTACGGGTCATCGGGAGTAATTACGCGCCCACCATCGAGCGCGACGAGTTCCTGGTGTCCGAAAAGATAAAAAAAGAACGTGAGTTGTGAGGATTGTAAAATCCCGAGGCAACACCGCAGATCACTTTAATCTGCTCGGAGCTTTGTGTTCGTATTTAAAATGTTAAAATAGCACACAGCTGATGTAGTGTAAAAATGAGGCAAACCCAGTATTGCAATGCATGAAGCTTTTAATGATCTCCGCAGCAAATTGTTGGTCAGGAAAAGTAGCAAGAATGAAACGAACAGATAAAGTAAATTGGTGTCGGACGGTTTTTCCCTTGATTTCCTTTAAATCTCAAAGTCTTGTAGGGAAACTTGCGGACGGCTTTTTACAGAAAGACGAGTCCGTGTTGTTCCACTCGATGTTAAAGTCTTCAAACAGAAGAGA
>JAQQZR010000010.1:6157749-6167848 GCA_030068235.1 Notoglanidium macrostoma
GGCACACGTGTTCACTGAAAAGCATTCCAGGTGACGACTTCATGAAGCTGGGTAAGATAATGCCGATTGCATCATCATGCTAAATGGTGGCTGCTTTGAAGAATCTAAAATATATACACATATTTATTTATTTATATTACATATTAAGCAGGATATAGAAATCAAATTTGTTTCTATTTTCAGTGTGATGCCAATACCACAGCTATAATACCAGAGTATTCCCTAGTTCTTCCGTCATCTGTTTCTCTCCTCCCTCATTCATCTTCTTCGCCTGCTTCCCACAGGGCATCGTTCAGGAGTTCTTACGGCTGCTCATGACCAGCTCGGATGAGAGTCTGCAGTTCCTCAGCTTCCGGCTAGACTTCAACGAGCACTACAAGGCCCGGGACCCTCGTCTGCGGCCCTCGCTGGGGGCCACCAGGGGGCGCCGCAGCTCAAACGTTTAACCCAACCCCTTCCTACATGTAGGGTTGAGGCGTTTTTATAAGAGGACGCTGATGTTGGGAGGTGGTCAGCGTATAGCACTTACTGCAGATGTGAATAAAATACACAATACAAATTCAACCTTTAACTTGTGTGTCATCACCGGATGTCCTGAAAATCTTAAAATGATTTTAGAAGCGTGGAACTTTTTCGTACATGGTCACAGGTCTGTTATCAAATGATCAAACCATTACTGTTTGAACTTATTATCTACAAATCTGCATTTTAAAGGGAGTTAAGACTTTATGGAATTACAGCGAAGAAAAGAAGAAAAAAAAAAAAAAGACCTTTACTAAACTCATGCAGCTATTTTCAAACATTGTTACAGATCAACCTGATATCGTGCAAACATATTGTTTGTCGCACATATGAAATCGGCTTTACGTCACTCTTAATGTAAAGTGTGTGATCTAGGATCAGCTTGCTGCAGGATTGTAAATCCCACCAATGTTGCCGTAATTATTTTTTGTCATAAAATGGATATATTTTTCGCTTCCAGAATAAGCCATTGTTTTGTCTGTAGAATATCCGACTCTTTGCATATCGACCAAAGCTCACCGATTTAGTCATGTCTAATTCCTACTCCCCAGACACAAACGAACAAGCGTGCTATCCACCCTCTTCCGTATTCATGAGCTCACCGATGTCCATGACTGGCTAGTGTCACTTGTGATTGACAGGGGAGAGAGTATGCCATGCCTGAGAGTGCAGAAACATTTTGCTAACAAACTCCAGAATTGTTTATAGCAAATATTAAATTCTGTATTGAACATTGGATTTTTATCGTATTGTTTTTCTTTTCCCATTTGATAAAAGCAACACACAACTCCAGGGTGTGCGTTACAGTGATTTGATCACACCGGGTCACATCAAGAACACCCTCACTCGTAATAAAAGCACTGTAACACACACCTTCTCATGGCTCACTGTTTTACTGAACCTCTGTGCGGTAATTTCTAACGAGTCGAATTGGTTGTATTTCACAAAATATAAATAAATTCGCAACTTAAACTTGGATGAAGCAGGTAGTGAATGATGAATGTGGTCCTGTAGCACATTGAACATGGACTTTCTTTGTCCTGTGAGCTTCGTGTCTGGCATTTAAAAAAATAAAAATAAAATAAAATAAGCCCCTCCCACGGTTTTTCCCCCTGTCACTCTAGATTCAGGCACAAGCTGTTCCTAGATCAGTCCAAAGCTGCATGAGTAGTTAACATCACCGTTTTTGTTTGCTTTTTTCTCCATATTTCTCATATTTGTTTATCAAAAGACTGACTTTTGTATTGCAGAATGAAAACTCGCCGTATATTCACTCCTGATTCTGAAGTGTACAGCTTGGACCTTTTTAAATGGCTCCACATGTTCATCTGAAATGACCCAACTCGACTACCCACAATGCTTTGTGAACCTGTCACCTTGTAAAAAATGCATCTATGGATGATGATGAAGTGTGACACCGTGCACACAACAGCGAACTGTTAGACGTGTTCTGATTTCATCCAACAACCTCGCATTACCTCACTTCTCTCAAGCTTCTTACAGTCTAAAGACGGGCGAGTGAAGATGTTTGACTCCCAAATTGCACTCTTTTGCAGATTTCATATGGATCACTCTGGGCTAATTCAGTCCTCCAAGTAAGAGACAACTAATAGTTGTCACTGTATTACTCGCTCAAGTATTTTTAGGTTTGTAATTCAGTCTCGAGGAAAGAGGAAGTGGTTTACGTTTTGGATTTTAGATTTTGTCACCTTCCTGCTCCTCATCAGTGGAGTCTGTTATATACATATGTATAGATATATTATACAATGGGATAAACAGACATTGTCATTGTTTTCTTTAATAAATAACATTTCTAAATAAAGGTGTCTTGTTTGTTTAATATCGTACACTATACACTCAGGTTGAATCCAAATCTGCTCTCTGTTAGACATGTAGTGCACTACAAAGTGCAAATGAATCAATGCAACACTAGTGCACGCTTGCATTCACACCTATGGGCAATTTAGAGTAGCCAGTTGACCTAATCTGCATGTCTTTGGACTGTGGGAGGAAACCGGACAGAAGCAGGAATGTTTCACATTATTTTTTTTGGAGTGATACTGGAATACTTGGCACTATACAAGGCTAACAAGGCACTGATAAGCTTCATCAAGAACTCGAGTGCGGCTGTGGAAGACAACACTGGAAGTCAATTCCAAGGCCATCGCACAAGTCACCATAAAGTGTAGTATATACCAAGGTGACGCACTGTCCCCGCTGCTGTTCTGCATAGGTCTGAATTCCCTCAGCCGTATCATAACAAAGAGTGGATATGGATATACGTTCAGAATTGGAGTAATCATCAGCTACCTGGATGTACATGGATGACATCAAGCTGTATGCTAAGAGTGAGCGAGACACTGACTCACTGATCCACCTCACCAGAATCTACATTCCGACCGGATAAATGTGGACGCATGGTGGCCAAGAGAGTGAAGATGATCAGGACTGAGGGAGTGGAGTTACCAGGGCAAAATAGCAGATATACAGGACAGCTACAAGTACCTTGGAATCCTACAGGCTAATCGGAATCAGGATGAGGTTACAAGGAGATCAGCCACAACCAAATATCTCCTGAGGGTCAGACAGGTGCTCAGAAGCCAGCCAAATGGTAGGAATAAGATCCAAGCCATCAACTTGTATGCATTACCAACCCTCAGATACTCAGCTGGAATAGTGAGCTGGCCACAGGAGGAAATAGATGTCATTGATGTCAAGACACAGAAACTTCTCACGATGCATGCGGGTTCCATCTGAAGTCCCGCCCCCTGAGACTCTACGAACAACGGACAGAAAGGGAGAGAGGATTAGTGAGCGTCAGAGACAATATTCAGAATGAAACGAGGAAAATCTGTGAATACATCAAGAAGATGACCCCCCAAGACGAACTGGTGAAAGAATGTCTCAGGTAGCAGAAGGCAGAGGAGGGTGAGGAGCATGAAAAAGTATCATGGAAGACCAAGCCTTTTCATGGAATGTAACACCAGCAGATAGAAGAAGTGGCTGACATCAGAAAATCCTACCAGTGGTTAGAAAAAGCAGGCCTGAAGGACAGTACAGTGGCTCTGATCATATCAACACAAGAACAGGCCCTAAGCACCAGATCAGTAGAAGCAGGGTTCTACCACTGTAGGCAGAACAGAAGGTGCAGGCTGTGCAAAGATGCCCCTGCGACTGCCCAGCACATAGTAGCTGGGTGCAAGATGCAGGCTGTGACAGCATATACTGAAAGGGCATGGATAGTGTACAGAAACATCTGCACCAAGTACAGGCTAGAAGTTCCCAAGTCCCAATGGAGACACCACCGAAAGTAGTTGAGAACAACAGAGCTAAGATCCTGTGGGACCTCAAGTTCCCGACAGATAAACAGCCGCTGGCCAACCAACCAGACATAGTGGTGATAAGGAGCAGAAAACAGCAGTAGTGATAGATGTGGCAATCCCAGCTGATCGTAACATCAGGAAGAAGGAGCATGAGACGACTGAGAAGAACCAAGGTCTGGAGGAACAACTGGAACAGATGTGGAAGGAGAACTGTGCAGAACTTCTGAGGTCTCTGTCCAGAAATGTGCAGTTCTAGGAACATTAGAACCCTATCTTGACCCTATTACTGAAGTGTGTTAGTTGTAATCGCACTATCCGGTGTGACACGAATCAGGATGGGTTCTCTTTTGAGTCTGGTTCCTCTGAAGGTTTCTTCCTTTTGTCATCTCAGGGAGTTTTTCCTTGCCACCGTCGTATAATCACCATATATAGATAGATAAATTTATAGATTTGTAAGTTTATATTCAGAATCTATATACTTCTGTGACGCTGCTTTGTGACAATGGCTGTTGTTAAAAGTGCTACACAAATAAAATTGAATTGAATCGAATTGGAACAGCGAAGATACTGAACAGAACCCTCAAACTCCCAGGCCTCTGTTAGAGGACCCAAGGTTGAGGAAGACACACACACATATCACCCTCCAAGTAGGGGAGGTGAGAGCAGAGGCTTTTTTTTAGAGCATATCTTTACAGCAGCTCCCCAGAAATTGATTAAAATAAAATGCTAATAAAGGCGGTTCGTGGGCGGGGCTATTACATGAGTCTGATTGGTTAATCCTTTCCAATCAAGCTTTCTAATTGAGCAGTAAATCCCAACAGCAGCCAATGAAATGTGTTTAAACAAATGACTTCGTTGTCGCTTCATGAACATCATTACAGCGCAAGAATTGCGCAACACAATGTTATTCAAGACAGAGATAATCAGCTGCGCTCTGTGTGTCATGTTAACTATCCAAAATAAACATTTTGAGCTGTCAGAGATTCAGACCCGAAAGCCAGTGTTACCCACAGCTACGCCTCTGATCCATTAACAAGGAAGTAAGATAAGTATAATATGCATTAGTCTACCTAGCTGTTATTTACTACCTTTAGAGACAACTCTCATGCCAAACACTAACCTAATAAACCACGTGTCGCTGTCCATACTTTAATTTGGGCCTTTTCCACATGAAGCTTTTCAGTTTCAGTTCGCTCCTGAAAAGTTTCCCCAAATTAGGTAAAAAGACGTTACACGAAATGTTTAACAGCTATTTATCGACATGCAAATTATTAGTGTGCATGTTTTTTTCTTTTGTAAAGGCCTTTGTTATTTCGCTGCTTGACCACACGGTGGTGCCAAAACTTAACAATTGTGTCCGCGTGCCTTGTTCACCTGAGTAAGTAGCAGTGACGCAGGTGGTAAACATTTTGGGGTTTTTTATGCACTTATTTCCTGTTATCGTAAATATAACACTCTAAACACCACCAGATTTTTTGGTTGCCGGTTTTTGTTAAGGAGAAACACCTAGTGTTGGCCATAAACCGCTATACTAGCCTACTAAACAGCCCTCTGCTCTAGGCTGCTATACTTACACTACTATACTCTTTAGTAGAGTAACATTTTGCTCTTATTGTTCATCCACGCACACAATTTAATATCTTAATTTGTTGTTGCCAAGGACAAAAAGGAGTGTTAACCTGATTCATATTTTACAGGAGAAGTCTATAAAGTACAAGTGTTTGAATTGGTTTAGTATAAGACATTGTGTCTAAAGAGCTGTTTAATAAATGGTTAGATGTTTATACCCTACATGTCCAGTGGAGGCTGTAAATCCCTTTTAAAATCATTCACTAGGGTAACATTTCTGAATATAAGTCAAGGGAAATCTTCAACATGTTACAACTATCTGTATTGAGTATAATACTATACAGAGGTGACAATGATGTATTTATTTTAAATAACACAAGAGGAAGAAACCTCGGCGACAGTCATTACACTGCTACTGATTATTGCTGTGCTTTCTGGAAGAAACGCTGTTTCACTTGGCTATACTGCGCCCCAAATCTTTAGAAATATCATGTCACCGTATGAAGTAACAAGTCATGATGTATTCTTTTGATATTAGTATGCTAGCCCTAGTGTGGTGATTATCTGAGAATTGTGTGGTGATTGCGATCGACCAATCAGCATTGCACTATTTTTGGACGAGCTCCGCCCATTCGGCACTTTTTAAGAAGGGTGACCAGATTGAGCACAGGTACTCCGGGTTACCTGAGCAATAAGAGGGACAACAGAATGATTTGCCATTGTTCCATCCTACACAAATAAATGCCCCATAAATATTCAAAATGGAACTGTGTGACTGTCCCTGCATTATGGCAAAGCAGTTTATGCGCAATAAGATGCTTAGACCGTGTGTGAGATCACAGCCTGGACTAGTATTTGTGCAGGGTGACTTTGCAGAGGTGTGTGTGTCTGCCTCCTCATCTCAGCCCCCCTCTCTCTCTCTCTCTCTCTCTCTCTCTCTCTCTCTCTCTCTCCCTCCTCTGTGTCCTTCACTCAGCTCTTCTCCTCTCCTCCTCTGTACATTTTCCTGCAAGCAGAATCAGCATCCTCTCCCAGCGCGCTCTCCTCTTCCATCTCGCCATGATCCTGTGGGTGAAGATGAGTGAAATGGCTCTGCAGGAGCTCTCGAGGAGGCTTGACACTGTCGCATGCAGCATTGGTAGGAGGAGCTGCTGTGTGTGTGTGTGTGTGTGTGTGTGTGTTCGCATGTTTGTGTGAGTGTGTGGGGGTTAGGCGTGTGCTGGATTACATTTGAAATATAAGTATGATTATAAAGCAGGGAGCTGTTCTGGCTCAGGGTAGCTTCCACTGGCTGTGTGTGTGTGTGTGTGTGTGTGGAGTGCGAGTATTTGCATGTTACATTATCATAACCATGTTTAAAGTTACATACAGTTCAGTTACTCGCACAGCTTCCTTTACACATTAAGGCTCTCTCGTGTCTGATTGTTAGAAACTATTAAAGTCAGGCAGGAAACACCTTATTAAAAAAGCTAGCTAGTTCTCCACAGGGAGGCTAACACGCTTCCTCTTTACCAGCCAAACACATCTTTTTGAACTGCTGCTCAGCCAACGCGGTGTAACACACTCGGAGGAAAGTGCTGTCTGCCGTCTTCCACATACCCGAGCTTACAGATGCCAGTGATCGGCTATTGTCACTCTGACTGACATCACTCTGATCTCCCAGTGACGGAGCGAATGCACACCACATGGGAACCAAGGCTTCTTTCATTTTGTTAGAGCTTTAAAGATCCCGCAAGCCTCGTAACTAATGGTCCTCCGTCTCACTCGAAATCTTTCCTATACACAGCGACACTTTATCCTTTTATTGTCACTACTGTTACCGTTCATATTCATGATATTCTTCATGCAGTTGTACAGAACGCTCAACGTTTAGTCTGACAGTAGTTTGAGCTCTAAAGCAGATCACACTCGGATTTTTGCGTCTTGCTTGTGAGATCACGGCACTAATGTCAACCCTAAAAGCCTGAGTATGTTTCGTGTTGAGATGATGTTTGGCTGGCTTTTACAAACAAAACGATGAGTGATGAGTGATGAGTGAACGATGGCGAAAGTGATGTCCTCTTTGTAGAACTCGCTCACACACGTTGTCTTTGCATTATGTATGCCGCGAGGCTTTAAGGGCGCTTCCACACTTATTCGTCAGTGCAGTGGGCATGAAACGTGGTCTACATTTAGGGAACATCAACATCTCTTCTTCACTCTTTAATCATTTAGAGCCAAATATGAGACTGACTATAGTATCTTGTTGTGTATTGCCCATTTTAGCACCTCAGCTGCTCCATTTCTCCATTTTCACATTCACACTTGCAGTTATACACCTACACATATACACCCTCACAGCCAGACTTATTCTCTTTGCTGGCTTTTCTCTGTCCTCGTTCCACACATACAGATTTAAGGCGCTATCTAGAAACATGCCACAGGACAAACGCAGCCTCTCTAAATGATAAGTCACTGGAATAAGTGGGTCATCATGTCAGCGCGTGTTTAAACCCTCGGTGACATTTAACACGCCGAGGCAGAATTTCCAAAAATATGCAGTCTTCTTGTTGGAAAGATCATTGTGCTTGCTTGGGTTGTGGTAGCGATCATGTATCCTCTCATTTGCATTGTGTTTTGTTTCTGCAAAATTTCTCAGAGGAAAATGTGTACGCTTGGTTGCTTTCGCAATTGAGTTAGACTTACAGAAACTCCAACCTAAGATTCCCAGAAATTTGATTATGTTCCTTTCACAGCTCGAGTCCCCTTTTCCTGATTAGAGAACTTGTAATATCCCTTGTCTTCATGCTGCAGAGACACACAGGCTCCTGGTAATCGATCATCCCAGCTTACGACTTTTCCAATTGAATTGACATGAGAAGTACAGGCGGAGACGACCGTCACAGGTTTGGTTGTCATGTGGATCACTGTGACTCAGTCAAAATGTTCAAACCTCACTCGGCTTTGAAGTGATCTGGAAGGGTCTGAACTTGGAGACGGCCTACATCAATGACCTAACGAGTCATTTTAAGATTTTACGACTCAGTATTCAGATTCAGAATGTTTTGTGGCTGTCCGTTACAAACTTTACATTACAATTGCTAGTTACGCTACCACATGACGTCTGTAGTTTTATTTAAACTCCACTCCACTGGAGCCTTCTAATTGACCTCAGTAATCAGTAGATGTAATAATAAGGTGTTTCCATCAAATAGTCGTAATTGTGCGCTTTAAGCAATGGCGTTATTCTCTTGTTTTGAATGTAAATGCAACAAGAGTATGCAAAGCTGTATGCAGTGGACAATAACTCCTACATATTCTTAATTGCGTGTGCACAGCTGCACGCATAAAGAACCCATATGCTCCCAAATGACCAGATATGGTAAACGGGTTCCCTTTAAAATGTGCCTTAACGGCTACATTTGTGCAATCAATTGAAGTAATTACATTTCGAAAACCTGCAGTTGTGTTAAACATGCAAGTGCAAAACTATGCATACACATGGTTGATCAACGAGACCCCAGATTTGTACGTCTGCAAATGCATAACTGTTATACTCCAATCACTGATCAGCCACAACATTATAACCACCTGCGTAGGTCCTCCTTGTGCCACCAAAACGGCTCTGACCCGTCAAAGCATCAACTCTACAAGACCTCTGAAGGTGCGCTGGAGTATCTGGCACCAAGACGTTAGTAGCAGATCCTTTAAGCCCTGTTAAGATCAGACTTGTTTGTCCAGCACGTGCCACACACTCAATCGGATTGAGATCTGGGGAATTTAGAGGGAAGGGCAACACCTTTGTCACGTTCCTCAGACCAGTCCTGAACAATTTCTGCAGTATGGCAGGGCACATTATACTGTTGAAAAAAGCCACTGCCATCAGGGAGTACTGTTGCCATGAAGGGGTGTACTTGGTCTGCAACAATGTTTAGGTAGGTAGTACGTGTCAAAGTAACACCCACATGATTGCCAGGACCCAGAACATTGCCCAGAGCGTCACACTTGTCTTCTTGCCATTGTGCTTTCTGGTGCCATCTCTTCCCCACGTAAGCGATGCACATGCACCCAGCTGTCCGTATGATGTTTAAAAAAAATCAAACAAAAGAAAAGACCCCAACATGATTCATTAGGCTATACCACCTTCTTCCATTGCGCCATGGCCCAGTTCTGATGCTCATGTGCCAATTATAGGCACTCTCAGCATGGCATGGGCACTCTGACTGGGCTGTAGCTACACAGCCCCATACACAGCAAGCTGTGATGCAGTGCGTTCTGTCATAGCTAGCATTAAAGTTTTCAGCAGTTTGTGCCACAGTAGATTTTTGTGGTCTCCGAGCAGATGGGCTAGCCTTCACTCCCTACACGCATCAATGAGCCTTGGGCATCCATGACAATGTTGTCAGTTCACCAGTTGTCCTTCCTTGGGCCACTTTTAGTAGGTACTAACCACTTCATAACAGGAACAGCCCTTCACAACCAGCAGATTTGGAGATGCTCTGACCCAGTCATCTAGCCATCACTATTTACATTATGTTAGAAAAGTGAGAGACATTCATTCATTCATAAATGTGTGACTATGATTGGAACATTTCACAAGTGAAATCCATCCATCCATCCATTATCTACACCGCTTTATCCGTCTGGGTCGCGGGGAAGCTGGAGCCAATCCCAGCATGTTCGGGTGAGAGGCGGGGTACACCCTG
>JAQQZR010000010.1:6167948-6179361 GCA_030068235.1 Notoglanidium macrostoma
AACAACTGTAGTAATCCATATTATGTCAACAACCGCTCGACTAAGTAAAGAGAAACAACAGTCCATCATTACTTTAACACATGACGTGTCTTTTTAAGTAATAAAAATAAAGAAAAAAATAAACATTGAATTAGAAGGTATGTCCGAACTTTTGACTGGTAGTGTAGGTGTTGAAAAGGCGGCGCTAGTTTTGTTAAGCCACCGTCTTACCTGTGCTCCAAATGGGCAGGGACGAGAGTCTGAACGCTCACACCTTTCGCTGTATGTGTGGGTGTGTCCGTGTGTGAAAGAGAGCGCGGAAGAGAAAGACAGCGAGGGAGAGGGAGGGAGAGAGTCGATGATGGAGGGGAAAGCGGAACATGAAATGAAAAGGCAGACAAAGAAAGACAGGTAGTGAATGAAGCAGAGGTAAAGAAAGCTGCTACTGGTGAGCAGGTGAAGGAGAGCGAGATGGTGAAAGACGAGTGTGAGGTTTGCCTCCAGCCCATGGTGGAAGGAGGAGGATTTGTGAAGATCTCTCTGGAGGAGGTGGAGAGCTTCTACAGGTTTACAGTTTCCTGTGACTGGCTGCTCTGTGAGTCTTCTGTTTTCTGTGAACCTTCTTTTCTTCACAGTTTTTTGAGACAGACGTCCTGCTTTGCACTAGTTGGTTGTTATATTGTTGGTACTCTTGCTAATGGTTGATTTTCCTGCGACTGACTGAAATATTAAAGTCAGTCATATCCTCTTAGGTGAAACTGAGCTGACTGCGTCCTTTTAGTGAACTTGTTGCACTGGTTGTCGCTGTGCCTGATGGTGTCTGACCATCACATATTATCTAAGACGCGTAGAGGAACTGAAGTACAAACACATTTCATGACAATTATTTACATGTTTCTCTTTGAGTCAAAAGTATAATCACGTACATTCAACCGACGCGACCTTAACCAGAAGGTTCTGTCGTTTTTAGTTACGCATCTTAGCATTTCTTGCTAATGAGGTTTGTGTGTGTGTGTGTTTTGCCTTGTTTAGCACAGTTCTCCAGCCGGATGCATTTGCATAACCCCTCCCTTCACTGGCCTAAAATACCCAAACTGCAAGGACAAGACTTCACTATAAGCTATCCATCATTATGGTTAGGAGGAAGATACAGTTGGTCATTATTTGCCTGTGGTCGTGAAGCACGTCATCAGTGACGAAGGTTAAACATTGCAGATCCTGTACTGTATTGAGATATTGAGACTCGCATTAGAACCAGGGACACAATCAGATGTCATTTGAAACCATTAAAATGTTTCTGAGAAACTTTTCAAAAAATGCAATTCTAACAACAAAGAAATGTCAGGATATAGAGAAATAGTAAAATTTTAATCCGCTAGTAAACTAGTTAGCATTCGTCGCATGATTTCAGTGAGATATCAGAGTCTTGTTTTGCATTGAAACACACACTGCAATTTATTGACCATCAGAAAATTCTGCCCAGCTCTTGATTTGTCGTCAATAACGTTTACCTTAATCAGTTAGATAACGTGCAGCTTCTGTGTTCTGTTTCAGGGAGTTTGTATTAGCCTAGTGTTTAACGAGAGCTCGGGAATTTGTGTTGGTTCGCCTTTGAGAGGTGATGCATGATACACCTGCTGTTCAAAGCTGTGAGAATTGTTACAATGCAAGACCAATGACTGCAGCATAACTGAGCATAATGATTTAGCTAGCTAGCACATAGCCAAAGGTTGCAATGTAAAGGCAGTATGGGTGTGGAGACTAGAGGAAGTTGTCATGAGCAGCAGAAAAAATAAGAAAAGACTCGCTAAAACCACATTTGCACTGCATTTCCACGTAGCACCGAGAGCAAACTGAACTTCTGTGGACTCGGCCATATTGAGAAACATAACTCAAGACTCACAAATGTAGATGAATAAATCATCTCATAAATAGAGTAACCACAACCACATTTTAAGGATTAATGTAATCCGCCATCTTGGCTTGAATATCCTGAATATATTGCCGTGTCTTATGCAGGTGCAGTCATTTGTGATGTTGTTTATCATCTGGAGCGAAACTAATGCGTCATCTCACGAGGGATCAGTAAGCATGCAACAACACACCGTATGGATCTCCAGTTACAACCACAAAAAAAGCCATATTTATTATGTAACCTAAAGATGTGTGACAAATTAAAGGAAAAACTGTCACCGTATCGCTGATATGCTTTGGGTCAGTCTGAGCCACTGCAGATCAGTTTAAAGTCGTTCTGACTGTCCACTTTGTCTACAATGGGATATTTCTCTCATGATGGGCGTGGTCTCTTTCAGGACGACTCCACCCCCATCCACTGTGACTAAATGGTTTGAGAATGAAAATGATGTAAAAAAAAGAACATGCTATGGTCTTCCGTCTTCAGATTTCAACACAGTCGACCATTTATGAGCTAATGGAGTGATATTGTAGACAGAGCTGTCCACCATTATCATCCAAACTCCATCCGAGTGAGGATATTTCTGAAGAATGGTGTTTATAATTCTGGTATAGTTTTGTAGAGTCAATACCGCTGTGCATTAAAGTTGTCCCGGCAGCTTGTTGTGACTCAACACCTTACTGAAGTCACCTTACCCTACATTCACACTAGCAAGCACTCACTTGTGGGTTTTTTTTTGTTTGTTTGTTTGTTTTTTTAGTTCCTCCAAGAAATTTTTCATATCTACATATTACATGCTATGAAAACAGATGAGCAAAGCACTACATGTGTGCACCAGAGCTGCCAATGATCTCTGCTACTTCCTGAGACACAGAGTTTCTTATTTACACATTCAATGAGTGATTGTATACGACCAGATAAGATGAAACCATGGTTATAAGTTTTTCTTGCTTTTATGTGCGGCAGATAGTATCTAAGCGCAGGTAGGAACTGAAGATGTCAGTGGGGAACTGAAGAAACGTCGGACCACGTGTCCCATAGTGCTGGTCCGAGGAACCAGCTGTTTGGATTTCGCACAAATTAGCAAAGAATAGAGAAAATCACGATTAAGTTGTCCCTTGTAGCGCTGTTAGCCGCCACTATTACGCTGTCTCTTTGTCGCTTGCTGCTGAAATCATGGCTCCGTGTCTCACACAGACACTGAATGGTGGTCTGTCGGTTTGTGTAAAAGTAGGGTTATTGGCAGTGTTTTACTTTTATTGGTCCAACTAGTTCCAGCATACGCTCACGTACCAAATCTGCAGAGTTGAAGAATGGAAAAAGACCAAGTGATGTTTTTCTAATCTTCAACTGGCATGAGATGCTTTTCTGCTCACCACGGTTGCAAAGAGCGGTTATTTGAGCTACCATAGGCTTCCTGTCGGCTTGAACCGGTCTAGCCGTTCTCCTCTGACCTCTCACATCAGCGAGGTGTTTCTGCCCACAGCTCTGCTGCTCACTGGATGGTTTTTGTATTTCCACACCGTTCGGTGTGCGTGTCGATGAGTGTATACCAGTTTCACGTGACGTAATTAAAAAGGAATTCTTGTGAAGGTGTGAATATGCTCTTGAATATGTACCTTTTTGCAGCGGCAGGTTTGTGTGTTTACCGTTATTTTTAATTCGATAACCATCGTTCCAAGCAGGACTCGGGCAGCTGCGAAGATAGTTCCCGTTCTCTATTTTTGTCTGTTGTTGCGTTACTCAAGTGTTGTGGTCAGATGTACTGGGTGGAGCTGGATGTCTGAGATCATGCCGTTTAATCCTGACTTGGTTGCTCGTTCCCCATTTTATATCTGTTCAGCGTGTTTTATAAAGCAGAAGGTTCAGTTCAGGATTTGGAGTCTGAGCTGAAGGATTACACGGATTCAGCTGCCAGTTTGAAAGAGTTGCGATTGTGATTTCTGTAGAGTTGGTGGGCCATCCATCTTTGAGCTTTTGTATAATTTTAATATTCGAATGGAGATGCAGTCAGGATCAGGTGGGTTTGAGAGAATTTTTTTCCTTTTTTTTTTTTTTTCCCCCCTAAATGACTAGTCTTCTCTCTCTCTCTCTCTCTCTCTCTCTGACTGTTTGTCTCTCCCTCCCTTCTCTGATCGCTATCAAGTGTCCATGCCGGCTTTGCGACCCCACCTTTTGTATATTTAGTGGTGACAGCATTCATTACTGGTTTGCTCAGATCTCTCGTTCACGGCCACATAAAAGACTGCATCTCTAACGCACATGCTGTCTTCTTTACACAGTGCGTGCTAGATCAGTCCTTTCGGTCCTTTCAATTCATGTGCTCATGGTTTAATTTTTATTTTATTAAGCAATAATTATATCTGGTAATAATGGTAGTGATTCATTGTTGCGTTATAAAGATGGTGTGAACGGTTCTACTGGGAGTTCTCAAACCAGAGCCAATCGATAAACGTTATTGCCTTATTGTGTGACTTGTAAATGATGCAGCATTTGGTTAGCAGTCTTTTATTGGATGCTTATCATACAGCTGCTATTTGCTCTTGCCATGACCTTCCTTGCCCTGCCCTTTTTTTTTTTTTTTTTGGTATACTGTATATAAATGTCAAGAACATTCGGGCTGAATTTGTTCACGAGTGTTATTAACCAATTATATTGGCTGTATTTATGTATAGCATTCAGCAAATATTTATATACTTATTAATTTTGTGTAATGGAATACATTTTTGGAAATATTTTAGTAATACATAAATGAAGGAGGGGAATGTATCAAACCGAGGCTGACCCTAAAGCTCAGGCTCTTTACAGTATTTTGAAGAGCTTGGACATTTAATACTCAATGTAGATAATATAAAATGGTTCGAGGTGGTTAAACAGTACTACATTTATCTTTAAAACATGGTTTGAGTTTAAGAGTAAAAAAAAAATGGATGCTGATTTTATGTCAGGCATCATTCATCATCCTAATGTCATCCAACATCCTGATCTTGTGCAAACAGCAATACACTGTTTGCACTACCAGTTCGTTTGCTTTGCGGTTCTGTATTTGCTGTATGGACAGTTTATTAATTCAGTCTTCAGTTCGTTGGAAATGCAGTTTCATTTTATAAGGGAAAAAATATTATTTATAGAGCTTGGAGTTTCGGACAACCTTGTAAGTACAAAGGAGATAGAAAAATACACACGTATAGAATAAATAAAAAATAGATAAGTATATGGGGTTAAATAAATTAAATAGTCTAGGCATCCTTTTTTTTTTTTTCTTTTTTTTTTTTTTTTAAGTACAGATTCTTTTTAAATTCTGCATTAGTGAGTCCAAAAAATGTTTGTATGTCAGTAAAGAAAGCAACATAATGTGTAAAACGCCACTTTTTTTGGGGGGGAAGTAAAAACATGAAAGCTGAAAAAAGTCTCCAGAAGAACCGTGTCGGATTCTGCGAGATGCTCAGCAAAGCTTCCCAGCTCATTTCCTTATAAAACTGTCCACATTGTACCTGCAACTACTATTTAAGGGGAAGAAAGCGAAGAGATGTCACATGATTACATGTTGCAGTATTTTTCATTTAAGTAGAAAGATTTCATTTCATTATTTGTGTCATGTTTACAGCATTATATAGGACTTTTGCACAGCACTGTAAATAAATAAGAAATATGAATAAACAAAAATAGATAAATGAATATAAATAAATGAGTAAAGAAGAAAAGTAAGGACAGAGATGAGATGCAGGACCAGGAGACCAGGATGATAATGTGAGTGTAGTTAATAGTTAATGATAACGATCACCAGTGCTGCAGGCTGGGACGATGGCTAACATTTTGTTAATAGCTGGCTGGTATTTCCATGGGTGTGTGTGTCTCTCTGTGTGTGTGACTTTGTGGTGATTGAGAGATAAACAATCACGGATGCATGGAGAGAACGAGACGGAGACGAACTGCATCTGGACACTCCTTTAAGTAAACAAATGAGAAGTCAGAGTTGCACAGCCTGTAGCTTCTGACTCTTTCTTTTTTCTTTCTTAACAAGCTGTATGAACACGTAATGAATTTGGCCTAATTATAAAAAATGATTATAAAAGATTTATGTTGATAACCAATCCAGGAGATTTGTTTCTTGTTTTTTATTTCCATGATGACATGTTGTCATGTCTCTGCTAGACAGTGGCCTGTCGTGGTGCGTCTCGTGCGTTTCCCGGGACTGCAGTAGGGGTCGACACGCAGGTGGCCAGGTATCCGTTTCCCCCCCCCAGGCTCAACTGAACAAACAGACTTCCTGTTTATTTGCCCTTTGTAGTTTGCTTGCTAGAGCAAATAAAACAGCGTGTTCAATCTGGGCCGCATTTCATGTAAATCTGAATTCTGTGAGATTCAGTGTTCGTTAGTAAATGCTAGTGTATTTTAATGCAGCGAGCATGAACATGGCTCTTGTCAAATGGAATGTAAAACAAAAGCTTGGTTGTATACGGCTTTGAATCTGCTTAATTATTTCCCTGATTTGGTCACCCAGCAGCCTGGATTCTTATGATCGCTACTGGTCAGGTATGGCGAAGGCTAACACATACCTCCGCAACAATCCCACACGTCTTTTCAAACTGTTGCTCATGCTGCGTCACGGAACAGCATAATACACTCAGAGGAAAGTGCTATCCGCCCTCTTCCTCATACTGTAGTTCATAAGTGCACATGATCGGCTAGTGTCACTTTGAATGACAGGAGAGAAAGAGCAAGTGAGTTCCTCCCAGCCAGCGAGCATGCCCAATTTTGCTCACTTGGACACCTGGCCATGGATGGCTATGGCATCATCGGGTTTCGAACCTGCAATAACGAATGCTTTTGAATCTGATCGAATAAATGCTATTCGGTTGGTCCAGTTCAAACAATAGTAAAGATCCAACATGAAGGTATATCAGGGCTTAGTTCTTTCAGTGCCGTGACTGGACGTTGTTCTTAATTCATGCGTTCATGGTAATATTGGTAGCAAATTAACTAGCTGACTTAGTTGTTACAATATCAACCAATGTAGCCATGTGACCAAATGCAACTGCAGTCCAAAGTTAAACAGGATTTGTCCGCAGATATTTTGCAAAACAGAAATTCGGTCTAAATAACTCGCATATAACTGATCTATATGTTACATTTTGGGATCCTTTCCAGATGAGTCACTTTGCTGGGTAGTTTATAAGGTAGAGTGGAAACACCAAATGGAAACGTCCCAGCATGATGAAAGTTGAGAAATATCGCAGTCTTCCGTATTGCTCCATCAGCACTCTGCTTCAGTCATATGCTTCCAAATTGTGCTTTTGAGTTTCACTTTGTTGTTCCGTAGAGCAAAGGTCCTGAACAGGCTGTTCACAGGAAAGCCCGAAAATCTCCTTTTATTTCTTGTAAAGGAGAACTTCACTCAATAACAATAAAAACCAAGACTGAATAGCTGGCAAGAATGTGTCAGAACCAACATCCTCATTTGCAATGCAAACCAGCTCCAATTAGTGTTCTATCATTGTTAGAATTTGTTTGTATTCCTCTAAACCTGGTACTTAACAGTAGTCAGGTCAGCCTTGATGGCAGGTCAAGGATACCAGTCTGCTGTTAAATATTCAACCAGTCATATGGAAACTCCTTAATTTTTTCAGCATTGAACTTTTATATTTCGGGGAAATACCAATGCATCTTCGTAGCCCAGTGTGAGACGCATGAGCTCATGGTACCACAGAAGCTTGTATGTGTCAGATACGACTGCTTGTTTTGAAATTTCCCTGCTTCCTGGGAATGGGTTATTTGGGGAACTGAGCTGAGATCAGAATTAAACAACAGGGCTTTAGCAGGGCAAGCCAAATCCTCAAACAGGAAAAGGCTGAATATGGACGACCATTTCCTCTTGAAATGGTCATGAGTTTGTGACCTCTTTGGTGTCTTATGATGTTAAGGAAGGAAAAAAATATGATGGTGCTCTGGTGGTGATCCTTTCCAGTCATGAAGTTGACCGCTTTTCTGTAACACCATGACCTGAACTGTTTTATTCCTCATATAACACAGCATTTTGGCAAAGCTGGCATTTTTGTTTTTTTTGTTAAGTAAAGTAGTGAGTTGGCTCAGTTTTGCTCAATGGCTAAACCAGCAAGATGACTCTAATGCTCCTCCTTCTCTGGTTAGTTAATGTGTACTATCATGTGACGTGTAATGACCTGTGTGTTTATTGTCTTGTGCTGAATGTTTGTGATCGAGTAGTTGGATTGTACACTCATCATGTCTTTTTACACTGTAGTTAGTGTAGTGTAAAGAGCCTGCAGCATCACAATGTTGTGCCGTGGTCCAAGAGGCACAATTGTTTTTGGGGTTTTTTTTTTGTCTTCTTGTAGCCGTATAAAAATCTGCCTCTCTTGTTCGGAACTATATCAGTGTCAAAAGTTTCTGGAATCAAATATAAAAAAATGACCCCAGGCAAAACATAGGACGCAGTCTTTCAAATAAAGAAACGCCTTTGTTTACAGTTTTCCTCACTGCGTTCACTGAACAGGAATTGCCTTCGCGGTCACTTTCTCCTTCTTCGCTTACGGATTTTATATATTTTTTTTGACTAATGTTAGAATTGGCTATTTAAATTAAATTTAAGTAAAGGCTTGACTTCTCCTGCAGCTAGTAAGCTTTAGCACCGGTTTTTGAGTTATGAATGGTAAGTAGCAATGACGGCACCCTGTTTCACTGCTACACCCGGTACTGCTTTAGTTTGCTTTTATACTGTAGCTCTTGTGGGATGTTGTTTGATGCTTCAAAATGTATATATTAACGACTTCTCTTTAAATCTCAGTAACAAAAAACCAACACTTAAACAAAGCAGTTCCTGGAGACGTCCAATTTATGTTGGTGCTGTTTAATTCCAGTCCTAGTGTAATATTTCTACAAATAACTCTGACACATTTCCCTTATGCTGAAGCTAGAAACTTGATAGATAATAGAAGTGTAGGGGCAGTTCATGGGGCAGTTAACCAGTTGTTATGTGAAACATAGTTTTGTAAGATGCTTTGATGAGTTCTTCGGTAATTGTAAAAGGGAACTTTTTAGATATAGAGGTAGTAGTAGCCCTAGTACATGGACACCACTTGAATTGACTTTACCGTCTTGTTTCGTCGTTGCAAAGTTGCCAAAATTTGTCTGACTCAACACTTAACACTAATTTTTAAGTTGGCTTTATGTAGTCAAATATTTTAGTCATTCACTGATGAAATTGAAGAACTTCCCCACTTCCATCATACCCTTAATACTGTTTTGATCAATTTCCTTTTTTGATGCATTTGTCTTTAGTTTCATTTCATGTTCGTTCAGAAGAAAGGTCCTAACGCGCTGTTTTGCGCGAAGAAAAAGTCCCTCTGACTTCTTAAAGGAAATAATCGGATAATGCACGAGGAACACTGAGCCTGGTTTCATTTAAGCTTCCATTCATTATTTAGACATTTTTATTGTTGCAGCCCAAACCTGGCTGTGCATTAATACTATATTATATGACTTGGATATTAATTAATTAGACCTAAATATGGCAATTCAACAAACTGAAACTGAAATTTGGACCTGAGCGACATATTAGAGTCCCATATGTGTGAGCATTCATCGAGTCAGCTGATCATCAAACATACTTTGTTAAATGAATGGAAAGCGACGTGGTCACCAATAGAAAAACATACTCGTTCATATTTTTGTTTCAGCCGCCAATACACAAAAACTTGATGGAGATGTCCGATTCTTTCAATACTTGATTAACTGGTTTAAATTGAAATGTAAACTCGTCATGGTTTGGAAGCAAAATCAAACATTAACAGCTTCACAGTGTTTCACTGAAACACACACCTTATATCCAGTACTGACAATACCTGATGAAGTAGTGGACTTCCCCTTTAATACTCTCACCCCTCTCTGCTTTCCCGATGACTTTGTTTCCCACCGATAACGCACAGCTCAGGTGTTAACTATACAGTGCCCTGAAGGAACTCACGAACACATAGAGGACTTTATTGATATAGGAGAGGAAGGACCATTGTGTTTGACTTCTTTTAGCTTCTCTTAACTCATTCTGAGTGTTGCGTGTCTGTGACTGTGTGTAGAGTGCTATGGGGTAGCCTGGGTGTGGTGTCCGAGTAGATCTGAGGGTGGAGAAGGGCAGGGCACTTTCTTTCCGTTTTAATTATGACCAGTGGCTCGTATTACACCGATTACTGCCATATGTAGCCTTTCAACTCCTGGTCAAGAATATCGATGGGTTGATGTATATCGCTCACATTCATCTTTATTAAAGACAACAGCAGTCTTACAGGTGCTTCACCGTCTCCAAGCGCCTCCCGTACATCTACTGTTACTGTAGAAATGCTGCTATGACATAGCCGACTACAGGAACTGACATGTTTTGTGGAGGTTCCACAACATGAAACGTAACTGTAACCTGATGAAAATGCACCATGTTGTTCTTTAGTGCATAAAAAGGTTTAATCATTGGTCAGTCGATGTGGTATTTACACTTTGGGATGTGCCGTTATTGGAGAATAATCAATAATCATCTTAGCATTGGACATCTCTATGCATCAAGTTACATTATTCATTTCTGCATTCATGGAGAGTGTAGTTTTAGAGTGTATCCAAATGCATGCAGTTATATAAATGGGTATGAATAACCATACATTACATAGCTGCTATGTTTACAGCTTATTGATATTAATACATGCCTGTCTTGGTTTGATTGTTTGTAGATCTCACAAGCCAATACAAAGAGGTTCTTGATTGAGAAATGTTATCAAGAATTCATTTCAAAAACTTGATGTATGGAAACATTATACTATATAATGACACTATAGTATATGTCAAATGTATGGAGTCTCATGAAACACACACTGAGTGAGTGGAGAGGGAGAAATACATGTAGATAGACATAATGGACAGTTTCAAATAAACACCTTAAGAATTGCCCCAAAATAAGCTCATAATAAATAATAAATAATAATGTGGTTTTAAGCTTTCACATGTACCATTTTTGCACACTTTAACGTGAGAAATGATAAATATTATTTTAACAAGGGCAGTCAGATCGGGCGTAGCGTTCACATGACGAGGTGCAAAATTGCGAAGACGAGGAAGTCTGTGATCATTGGGTTGTAATCTACAGCCAGACAGCACAGCAGCTGTCGCTAACACTGTTGTCAAGTCAGAGTTGTACGTAAAGTTGCCATGACGCTCTAGTTGAGGCTCATGTAAGCATTTCTGAAGTCTAAATACTTTATCATCTCTCCCTCACATGCAAGCCCAAAGTCCCTGAGCTGCAAATCAAAGAGGCTCATGTGTCATTATTTCAGTGTTTTATTTCATTATTAGAATCTCGTAGTCAAGCTTCTAGTCATGAAACCTGTGGCTTAAGTCCCTGACTTGACTATTACATCCATCCATCCATCCATCCATTATCTACACCGCTTTATCCGTCTGGGTCGTGGGGAAGCTGGAGCCAATCCCAGCATCTTGGGGCGAGAGGCGGGGTACACCCTG
>JAQQZR010000010.1:6195095-6217978 GCA_030068235.1 Notoglanidium macrostoma
TGATGTTGGACGAGAAGGCCTGGCTCGCAGTCTCCGCTCTAATTCATCCCAAAGGTGTTCTATCGGGTTGAGGTCAGAACTCTGTGCAGGCCAGTCAAGTTCTTCCACACCAAACTTGCTAATCCATGTCTTTACGGACCTTGCTTTGTGCACTGGTGCGCAGTCATGTTGGATCAGGAAGGGGCCGTCCCCAAACTGTTTCCACAAAGTTGGGAGCATGAAATTGTCCAAAATCTCTTGTTATGCTGAAGCATTCGGAGTTCCTTTCACTGCAACTCCGGGGCCAAGCCCAGCTCCTGAAAAACAGCCCCACACCATAATCCCCCCTCCGCAAAACTTTACACTTGGCACAATGCAGTCAGACGAGTACCGTTCTCCTGGCAACCGCCAAACCCAGATTCGTCCATCAGATTGCCAGATGGAGAAGCGTGATTCGTCACTCCAGAGAACGCGTCTCCACTGCTTTAGAGTCCAGTGGTGGCGTGCTTTACACCACCGCATCCGACGCTTCGCATTGCACTTGGTGATGTATGGCTTGGATGCAGTTGCTCGGCCATAGGGAACCCATTCCATGAAGCTCTCTACGCCCTGTTCTTGAGCTAATCTGAATGCCACATGAAGTTTGGAGGTCTTCTCACGGTACCATGCTGGAATTCACTGAGCTCCTGAGAGCGACCCATTCTTTCACAAATGTTTGTAGAAGCGGTCTGCATGCATAGATGCTTGAGGTTATACACCTGTGGCCATGGAAGTGATTGAAACACCAGGATTTAATTATTTCGATGGGTGAGTGAATACTTTTGGCAATATAGTGTATGTTTCTCAGACAGCTCATATATCTCTTGTACATTTAGCTCCAACAAGCTTCAGGATCTTGGTTGCAAGGTTGTAGCCTCACTGGCTATGTACACCTCCATATTAACCCTTAAATATTTTAAGGACAAACTCTAATAGTAACTTAAGAAATAATGAAGCACATATGTTTATTTTGTGTGCACAAACAATGCACAAGTGAATCGAAATACTATCTACATTCAAGCACTCCTCATATGGGGTGCCAATATTACAATGCTGTCACAAATTAAGTGAAGAGAGCTAAGGAGTCAGAACACTAAAGAATCGAAATCCCACGTTCCAAACACGTTTTTAGAAGGACCTGCTGCCACTTGTCTTGAGGTGTATAGTCCAGGAAGCCACTAAATGACCTTAGCAAGTGAGTCACAGTTCAGTTCCATATACACAAAGCTACCGACTCCAAGTTCGATACCTACATGTGTCCCAGTTAGGACCTGGTTCAGGTTCAGCCGTACTGAATTATTCAGGGTTTCCATGACACTGTACGCAGCAACCCCGCTGGCTATAAGACTGAAGGTTCAGAAGCAACATAACATTTCATAAAATGTGTGCATGTTGGAATTCAAGGTTTCTATATTTTCACCAGTGGTCTGTCCATTCAGTACTGCTTTATGATAAATCATCTGCTGTTAACGATGTGTCTCTATTTAGCTGCTGTGATCTGTAGCCACTGTGGCTTGCACTCTGTTTATAATTGTTTCCGTGGTGTGGTTTTTACTTCTTTTTTTTTTTTTTGTGTGTGTGTGTTTTAAATCTCTGTGTGTGTGTGTGTGTGAGAGAGAGAGCCAGAGACTGACCACTGATGTTGCTTTGCTCCTCCACCCACAGTAAATGACAGACTTCCACTGCCAGTCTCACGGCGTGTTTATATATCACGCTATTCTTTTAGCCGTCTCCCTCTTGCTCTTTTCCCTACCGCCTTTGATCCACGTTTCATCTTGGAAGTGAAGTTTTCATCCTCGCTCTGATAACAGGAAACAGTTTGTTCAGTGGTGAAATGTGTGTCAGTCCATCTGTGTATATATGTGCGGAGGCAGAACAGGGGGCCGAATTGACCTTGTGTTTGCACCTCTCGCGCGCACACCCACATGCACACGCACACACTTGCACGCTTCCAGCAGATGGGCCACGTGTCTCTGGCTCTGCGCTGTTGATGATAAATAGGACAGCAGCATCATTTTCATCAAGGACATTGTGGGTTTGGTGGCGGTTGGTGTTATAACATGAAGAGGACCAGAGAGATGAGAAAAGATCCTCATTTTGCGAATGCGAGTGTGTTTGAACTTGACAGTCAAAGCAATGCTTCCTTACTGTGTAGTAAACGTGCTTCCCATCTGAGACCTGCGTTATTATGGAATAACGCGTGATTAAAAATGCGATCAACATAACAGGCTATGTGTAAACATGTAGCTAGTGACCGCAAGTAGGATGGATTTAAATAAAAGTCATGAATAAAATAAATTGTAGTTTGTACACAGCTTGGCTGTTAATTTCTGCATTTTCATGTATGCACTAATTCCTCTGAACATTTACACAGAATAATGGTCGTCCGACTGGACGCTTTCTGTACGATGGCGCTTGCTTTGCTTCTGTGTGGATAGAGGAAGCACTCAAATAGCTTTTAGAACACCGTCTAAAAAAGCAGTTTTGTTTATTTTGTGAGTAGATGTAAAATGGAAAAGGTCAGTTCAATTGAAAACAAAACCCTGCCCATACAAATATTTAGCTATCCTCTTGTATTTGGTGATCACGAAGCAAACACAAATGTAAAGCTTGAAGCTAATAAAGTTAATATTTCCCATTCCCAGTACCGTAATGTTATTTCAATTTGAAGAAGTTGCAGCTATTGAGAAATTCTCTGTTCAAATGGATTTTGTACTCTGAGGTTGGAACGGTCCCAGTTCCCAACAGTCATGGAAGCAGTTCAGCATTGTGTGATGATCCATGATTTGGATAGCTGCATCAGTTTAAAAAACAATGATTTAAATGATCCTAACTGGATTATTGCAAAACGGCACATCTGGGATGTACAAAAAATAATGAATATTTGTAAATTTGTAAAAAAAAAATGTATTATTAAAATAGTTTTTCTCTGCATCATCAGTATTTGTGAATTAATATTAGGAGGCTACAAAAGTGAATCAAATGACATCGCAGCACATTCGTTGGTATTACCATATCTGGAATTGTCTTATGATTTGAAATCAGATCAAGTGGATTTATAATCCTATTTGTGACAGGGTTGCCAGATTGACTCAGGGATTCCCAAAACCTTCCTAATTGATTAAAAACATTTTGGCCATATTGCTTCTTTTCTAATTCTATCTATAAGCACAAGGTTGTTTGTTGTTTATTTCCGAATGAACAGCGCTATGAATTTCCCAATTTCGCGACACTGCATGGACGACTTTTTGACTTATGTGTATGTTTAGCTAGAAACAGCAAGTGGAATGGCTTTGAAATGAAATAAATGTTTAAATGTTTGTACACAGTGCCTGATTTGGTGTGTTTAGAATGCAAAACATTTACATACACTTACTTGTAGAATACCGAGGTGACTAGCTAGCATCGTATCTAGTGTTACTTATGCTACTGATGTCCTCGATCTAAATGATTGGTGATATTAGGTAAAGACACTACAACTGAAAAAAAGGTACCTGTTCAGACCTCCTCTCTGGGACCTCAGATTAGGGAGCTTCAAGGTTAAAGTTCAGTGTCGGTCTAATGCAGCCCCCTAAACACTCCCCAAATCCATCTTTGGACTCAGCACCCACGTAAATATGATGGATGATGGGTATAATCCCAAGTGGCTGTCTTAAGCGAGGCCTTACCTCTGTGATGAGCGCACAGCACGAAAGAACACAGTCGTTACTCACGCTCAGATTATGGTGCGTGTTCCCCTCCACAATCGCTTTGAGTAATCAGGTTTTGCTTTGTGCTGTGGATATTGTAAGACTCTTGACTACGGCCCCCTCCATATTCGCTTTTGTGCTTTTCTGCTTCACACAGCTGTACAGAGGCTGAACAGGAGACGTGCAAGTGCCCCCTGGTGGCTGGTTTAGCTTTAGGTTGCTGCAGGATGCTAATGTACAGATGAACATGACCCCCCCCCAAAAAAAACAAAAAAACAATATAGGTCTTAATTTATCCGTTAACAGTTTAAAGCGACCTATAAGGAATTAACAATGTTTCCTGTCTTCCTGATGTTTTTCCCAGGTGGCCGAGGGAAGAACGGCAGCCCCATCATCGTCTTCCCAGAGTTCCCTACATTCACCGAGCTGCAGGAGGAGGAATTCCATAACGTGCTGACGTACCTAACCAGCATTCCCAGGTGTGTATTCACGTCACTTCCTGAATGAATCCCATTTAACTATGTGTCTAAATGTAAGGTCTATTTGATATCATATTCATTTTCCAAGGGTTCCTGAGTGTTTCATACAGTCCATGGATGCTAAAACACTAGCTACTCGGTGCTCTTCACTGCTTGATTTAGGAACAAAGTGTGCGAGAACAAACACTAAAACACTAACCCAAGGTTATACCTGGCATCAAAAGCTTGTGGGTTCAAACCCTGAAGAGGAAGCCAAGAGAGCAAAATTGAGGTTGGACGTAGGCTCTTCTACGCTCTACTAACTGACTAATTGCCTGCTTCTGTTGGGCCACGTTTACAGACGTGAGCCAAGCTGTCCTCCAAGCAAGTTCAGCTGTCCTATGAGAGCACAGAGGAAGTACATGTTTGCCTTCATGTCTCAGATCAATGGCTTTCATGAGAGCGAAGATGTAGCTAGATGTTGCTAATAAAATGTGAAGAAAAGAAAACGTTGCCTGGTCTTCTTACAATCAGCTGTCCAGTTTCTGTGCTCACTGTAGCCTCAGATTCCTGTTCTTAGCAGGTGAGGAAACGTGATGTGGTCTTCTGCTGTTGTAGGCCATCTGCTTCAGGGATCGACATGTTGCGCGTGCTGAGACGCTTTTCTGTACATTACGTGTAGTTATTTGAGTTACTGTTTCCTTCCGGTCGGCTTGAACCAGTCTGGCCGTTCTCTGTTGTCCTCTCTCATCAACAAGGCATTTACACCCATAGAACTGCTGCTCAGTTGATGTTTTTCACACCATTCTGAGTAAACCCTAGAGACTTTTGTGTGTGAAAATCAGCCGTTTTTGAAATACTCCTTCTGAAATCTGGGACCAGCAACCATGTCCCTGACCACACCTTGTTTTCCCATTATGATGTTTGATGTGAACGTTACGTGACGCTCTTGACACGTATATCTGCATAATGGTATGCATTGCTTTGCTACCACATGAAGGGTTGATTGGATGATTTCATGAACACATTAAACACCATCTAGTAAGCTACCTACCACATAATTACCTATTAAATATCCTCTACTTACCATTCTGTAAGAGAAAGTGCTACCAAATTCTTCAGCCGGAACGGTGTATCTTCATTTACGTTGCAGAGTTAAGTGGTTAATAAAGTGTACATTTGCATAAAGTACATGCGTTAGTGTGTGTAATGGTGTGTTTAAATATAATATGCACAATTCATTCATGTTTGAACTCTTGGACCCAGCTCTTACCAGCAGAGGTCGCTGATAGTTTGCTTTTCACCGTACTAAAATTCTGCCTTAAGATTGAATCCTTAAACCACAACAAGGTACTGAATGTGATCAGGAGATTAAACGGTGAGAGAATGTGAGGATGGATGTGCGTACTGTAATGGTGAAATATCACGCATGGTCATTTTAGATTCATTTGCTTGAAGAGTAACCGTGTTTAATATTCATCACAAAAAAATCCTCGTTCACGTACAAGCCCGGGATTTCGGTTAAAGAATGCCTTTTTCTCTCCCCCTCCCTCTGTCTGGCTTTCTCGCACTGCTGTCTCATGGGAATAGCGACCAGTGAAAGCAGGAAGAGAGGGAGCAGGAGGGAGAAAGGGGTGTGAAGGTGAAATACACACTGCTTCTAATTGCCTGAGGTTTTCCTGGCTTAAAATAGGCAGCTGATGTGGATTTAATTTGGTGGTGCTTTTGCAAACGAGTCCTCTAAACAAGAGGATGTCTTGTTATGGAAAAAACCCCAAAAAAAAAACAATGCTGTCGCATGCAGTTCACTCTGAAACACTGAATTCATTCGAATAGGATTGATTTGTTTATTCTGATGAACCTTTGTTAAATTTTCAGTGCTCTTCAGGTTTCGAGATTTTTTTGCTGCATGCATTAACCGGATGCAGGGTTGACGAGTTCCTTTTAATATTTATAATTGAATTTTAATTGAATACTTTAATAGAAGTATTCACATGATCGCAGATGTATTAGGTAAAGGTGTCAACCATAATATTATCATTGTTTGATTCAGTTTTTTGGACTCACACTGTAACGTTTTCTGGTCACTGATATTTAGCTCGATTTTAGATTTCTTAGGTGCCCAGGATCTTCAGGATGTGCAAACATCCAGCGCAATAGAATTCCAACACGCTACGGCCGCATCTCCAGTGGCTTTCTGTTCACTATACTGTGTGGTATAGTATTAACTGTTATGGAGTGGCACCCTTATCTCTTGTACCTTTTATCTTGGAATCATGGCTATAGTGTAATTAAAAAAAAAAGAATAAATTAAAGGTGACTTTATTAGGAACACCTCTACACCTGTTAATTCATGCAATAATTCAATCAGCCAATCATGTGACAGAAGTGCAATGCAGAAAATCATGCAGATACAGGTCAACAGCTTGAGTTCATGTTCACAATAAATGTAAACCATTTAATCGCAGTTGTTGATCTGCTGTCGTAGCCTATCTACGTCATGGTTTAACATGTTTTAAAGTGGTTATTTGAGTTACTGTATCCGTCATGTCCGGTGTCGTCATTCGCCTCCGTCGTCAACGAGGCATTCATGCCTGCACAACTGAGACCAACTGGATGTTTTTTTGTTTTTCGCACCATTGTGCAAACTCCAGACTGTTGTGTGGGGAAATCCCAGGAGAGCAGCAGCGTCTGAAATCCTCAAACCAGCCCGTCTGCCACCAACGACCATGCCACTGTGTTGGATAACTTAAAGTAGAACATGGGATAACCGAAACATCCAAATGCAGATTTAATTTTTTTCATTCGAATAAGCAATCGAGTATTGTGGAAGAGTAAAACAGGATGTTGTGCCATCAGGACTGGAGCAGGAGCTCTCTGCCCTTGTACATCCCTTTCAGTCTTTGATTAGAGGTTAATGAATGCTAATCAGTGAAATCTTGTTGCTCTGGAAGCACATCATCAGTCATGATGGCTGTGTCATGCTGTGTCTTCTGAGAGCATGGCTACTCGTACTGATGAGAGAATGCATCTCCCCCTTCCACTCCTCCTCTGTTTTGTTCTTTTTTCAAGTATTTACCCCCTCTAGCAGGGCAGTAAGTGTGAACACCAGGGCATATAGACGAGGGGGGGGATGTAGAACACAACGGAATGGTAACTAGGGACGGAGTGAAGAAGAGAAGCTCAGCTTTTAGAAGAGTGTACGAGATGTCTACAGCCTGTGTGTGTGTTACTATCATGGCGGCAGGAATATAAGGGCATCAGCAGTTCCTTCCTTGCTTGCCACCTTTTTATCATTGAGACACCTCCCTCTCTGCCTCCCTCCCTGCCTCTCTCATTAGCAATTCAGCCTTTTTGCCCCCTGATTGGCTCTGAGGGAGCACCTGATCCCTCAAGATTGGCTGGTGGATTGAGCGGGGAGCAGACTGCACTGCCTTCATCGTTGATACCTCAATACAGTGCTACTGCAGCCGTAAACACAGGGTTTGGAGAGAAACATACACACAAACACACACACCGAGAAGAAAAAACGCTTGTGGATTTTATCGTCAACCCTCTGGATAAGGACAGGAATACAAACTTCCGTCAGGCTGACGTTCATCAGTTTGCTTTGAAACCCCACCAAAATAGTGTTTTCTTAAAGAAGGACGTTTTGGTAACCATGGTGAAGCAGCTCGATGCTGGCAAAGGAGTGAACGTCCGCTCTTCATGGTGATGGACGTAGCAGCCAGCTACGCATCTCTACGCCGTGTCGCTACGGTTCCGATCTGTAGGTTATTGGCGAACACGTGAAGCAGCTCACGGACGATTTTTGAGATTATATAAGAAAAGGGCTGGAGATTGGGTTAATATTGGAAGGTCATATGCATGGAGTAGTAGTACATCAGTGTGCTTGTGTGTAAGAATGTGATCGTGTGTGTGATGAGAGAGATGTAAGTGCTGCCATGGTGACCATGCCTCTCTGCTCCGTAGCCTCAGCGCGTCAGGAGTTGGCTTCATCCTCATCATCGACCGCAGGCAAGACAGATGGGCATCGGTGAAGGGAACACTACTGCGCATCGCGGTGAGTGAGCGTGTGTGCTTGTACGTGTCGTTCATGTATTATGGATTTCTGTATAGCTGTGTGTCTGACAGTTTTTATAATGGGAGATAGATGTGAACAGTGGAGTGGAGAGTTGCAACAAAAGACAAGAAAAGCATTACATTAGAAGTAATAAACCGAAACACACCATTTCCAAAACATTTGACATTTCATGAACACTGCATTTGTGGATACAATAACAAATCTACAGGAACAGTAATCGACCACATATTAACTCTGATGCTCAAATTAAACCAGGCATATAAACATGGCATCTAAAAGTTCAAAGCAAAAGCTGTGTTTATGATCTTGCAGATTAGTTGACCTTCAAATCATTTACAGAAATTTTGCCCATTATATCTGATTACGGTCCCACTTTATATGAAGGACTCTCATACACACGTGATTACACACACAAACTATACGCAACTGTAATATACAGACTTCTGTTGAGTGCTACTTTGGTACTCAACGTTTGGTTTGGTTCTTTTAATCTGTTAAAAATAAGTAACTCTACTTTGCGTCATACAACATCTTAAACATGTCGCTTCATGTGTATAGTTTTTGCTTCCTGTGTTGTTGAACATGCCTCGCAAAATGCTGTAGTGTTGCTGTTGAGCCACCGTAGATTTTTACCAAGACGTACGGGTCGCTATGGTAACATTTTAAGACGATGCTGATGTTTTATTGTGTCAAGTCCGTGTACATGTCGATAAACATCCAGGTGGTTAAAACAATAGCTGTTGCTTTAGGCACTGTGTTTTTTCATCTCTCAGCATTTCTACGTTATTACTGTTCACTCCTTTATAGACACACTCCATAGCTTATATTTAGTGCTCTGCTCGGACCAATGCACCGAGGGCCAATATTCCAGTCACAGCTCAAGGCCAGCATTGGATTCAGTTGTACAGCCAACAGGCCATCTGATGTTCAGATGCTTACTACTTCCCAGCCAGGCTTGACATCTGTGATGAAAACACTGCGGTCATTTTTGTGCCGTTTGTTCAGTTGGTTAAATACTTCTAACATGTGCAGTAATAGGTGTGAAGGCTTTATTGAGTAGAACTCATGCGTTTGCTGTATTTAAGCGGGGAAATGGGGAAAAATCCAAAAGACTTCAGAATTCATCCACTGTATTTAGTTCATTTTCGCAAATGTAGGAGCCAATCCCTAGCCAAAACATTCCATTCCTAATATCTTACAAATACGTGCAGTGTTTTTTTGTTACCTCATAGTTGGTCATACTTTCCAAAATTGCGACGTTTTAATTCATCCACTTATGTTCTTTCATCTTCTGTGAGTGTTTTATCTTAGGCACAGGCTCTGAAACCTATTTAGGGAACACGGGGTGCACAGTGGAAACCCAAGGTGGATTGGGACGCTAGGCTGAACTCCTCATACTTTAAGAAAGCAAGTTGGCAAGTTGGCCTTTTCTTCCCCTCTCTCGTTTTTTATCATTTTTTTTCATTGCATCTCAAACATCTGACATGAAGCAGCAGCACTCCAGCAGTTCACATGTAGATGATAGAATACATAGTTGAGTAGCACTGAAAGGTTACCCACAAAAATGGCTTCCGAGACTCTCAAGTGGTGCAGCAGAAAAGCATTCGCCCCACCATCAGGATCACAGGTTTCAATTCCAAAATTGGAGCCTGTAGTTGGTGTCTGTGCGCTCATGTATGCAGAAGAAGATAGATAACACTCTCCGAGAGTTTAAAAAGATTTCACATGGCATCACCTCACGTGACTTCATCTCAGAGGAAGCACGTGTTCGCGGCTTTGTTACCCTCCTGTTGGTAGTCGTCGTATGATGAGCGGGAATTGGCAAGTGACCAAATGGGGAACTACTGCTCATTCAATCTACTGAGATTGAATCCCAGCACCACCAAGCTGTCATTTGTCCTTTGATCATTTGATGGACCCTCATCTGCTCAGCTCAGTTGTAAGTTGGTTTGAATAAAAGGATCTTCCAAATGAATAAATATAAAAGCATTGTAGATGGAAATGGCAGCCCCAAGGACAAAGAAGGAACAGGCTGGAATATTCGACCAAAAACAATCATGGGGATGGTGTGCGGTGTTTGGTAAAGAGGTCAGTTAACTGATGAGTGAGGGTAATATAGATGGCCTTACGGGCTTAGTGGGATTGCTCTCAGTGGACCTGTTTAGCCGTCAACGAGATTAGAAACCACAGGCGGTGTTACATAGGGTTTGTGTGTGTGTGTGTGTGTGTTTAGTCAGTCAGTAGGGAAGAGGTTACTGGGATAATCAGATAAACATTGTTGAAAAACTTCAGTAATGATTCTCATTTCAGCTAATGGAGTAAATAAGGATTACTGTACACAGGCAGCACCGAGGCTAGCCTACCTGCTCATGTTTGAAAAATATATTTCAAATGAATGCCAATAGGTTTCTTATGGAAGAGTTTTGCTAATAATCCTCCTTCACACAAAGGTAGGTGACGGTTGTGAGGAGTTCTCCGATGAGTCAATGAGAATTCCTCAAGAGAAATAATCTGTCGATCAAAATGTATTTTAAATTCAGGAAAATTAAATCAAGCATTATTTTACTAATAAATAATCATGTAAAACAAAAAAAAAAAAAGCTATAATGATTCTACAGGATGTGCAGGTTTCAGGCAGCTTTCACATTAACCTAAACATGAAAACCGACATAAGAGAAATATTAAAGTGAAAATCTTTTTTTTGAAGGCATTATAATCATGCTGAAGATCCAACTGCTGTTTGATTTAATGAGTACTGAATCATTTCCTTACAGAAATATCATATGACTCAATCAAAGTGAATCATGACTAGAACCGATTCACAGTCAGCCCTGAGATTCACAACATTTGTACTCGAGGATGAAATAAAAGCTCGCATAGTTGAACTTTGACCTAGAAATTGTTTTGGGGAATTTGTTCTTTACTCAAGTATTATTGAAATTGAATATTGTTACACTTATTCTTACTTAAGTACATTTCCGAGAGACCTTCCTTACATTTTCATTTTGAACCTTCAAAGTACTCATTGAAAACTTCAAATGCCATGAGATTCTCTTTTATCCACTTTTCCTCTATTTTTTCTTAGTAAGATGTCTTTTGCTGGAGTACGGATAAGATGTCTCATTAACCTCCCATATAAAATTAAAGATATGCTTTTAAAGTTTACCATCAAAGCTAAAGACGTATGTTAACGTTTTTGTAAATGAGCTACTTACGTTTTGTTCCTTCGTTTGTTAAATTAGCTACATGGTTAAATATTGTAAATTATCTTGTTAAATTTTGTGCATTAGTTTGCAGAATTAGCTTGCTTAGTAGATGTTCTGGATTAATTTGTTAAATTAGCTAGCTGTTTAGGTTTTGTACGTTAGTATTTTAAATTAGCTAGCTAATAAAATGTTGTACATTAGATTATTAAATTAGCTAGCCAGTTAGTATGATAGCTTGTTAAGTTAGCTAGCTAGTCACATTTTGTAAATTTATTAAGCTAGTTACATTTTGTAAATTTACTAAGCTAGCTAGCTAGTTACATTTTGTAAGTAACTTAAGTAAACTAGCTAGTTATATTCTGTATGTTAGTATGTTAGCTAGTTGGTTAAGTTTTGATCATTACGTTGTTAAGTTAGCTAGTTACTCAGGTTTTTTTTTTTTTTTGTTGCTAATGCGCCTCATAATTCATTCCAAATGTTAGGTTTGTTGGTGTTCGCAGTAGATTTTCCCCCTGACTGCACTGCTAAGCAAACTAACTAGTCTAAAGCCAAATAACTAACTATGCGGATCAGGCGTGATGAACCTGTGGTCAGCTCTTTTCATCAATAACAAATATTCAATTTTTTACTCTTACTTACTTGAGTATGTTTAATAGTAAATACTTTTGGACATTAAAGTACATGTTTAGCTCTACTTTTAGTTAAGATTTTGACACAGTTTTCTTTTAGTTAAGCACAGTTTCCATGTGGTTTCCCCACACATGATGTTAGCTCACCACTGAATTATCTCTATACGTTTCTAATATATTGTATGAATAGGGCCAGGACGCTTAATCCACTCACAATAACCGGAGAAGTCATTTTTAAACTGTATTTATTTAACTGGAGCAAATACATTAGTGAAATTATTGGCATTAAAAGTGGTGGTGTCTGTGTCTGTGTGTGTGTGTGTGTGTGTGTGTGTGTGTGTGTGTGCACAGCAAATTGAAGCTGAAAAAACCTTGCTGCAGTCTGTTTTGAGTAGAAACAAAGGGGGCTAAATGCAATTATGCTCCACTTTAATTGAATTATTTCATTACCCGAATTGAAAACATTAGACCGTTTGTATTGAATCTGCATTTTAAGTGCTTTTCTTGGCTGAATGCAGTATTTATTGTAGCAGACGTGAATGAATGAATGAGTACACAAGGAGAACGATTGAACTACCTACTGATTGCTGATTATAAATTTCCCGTGCACAGGCCCTGGGTGTTTTGATGCTTTCTCTGTGTTAACGCCACATTTACACTCAAGAACAGCGCATGTGTCTCAGTTGAGTCAGGTGCGAGGTGTTTTTGTCGTACCCTACTAGCCTACTTCTGTTGAAATGCCACGTTTTTCCTTCCCAAGCGTGAATATAAATTGATCATTGTATTTCTGCTTGTTTTTAATGAGCCTACAGCGATTCCTGGTTATTATGGTACTTTTTTTATTTTTTTTCTCTCTATTTATGTGCATGTGTTTTCTCACCTGCGGTTTCACACCTGTTTTATGTTAATTACACATTAGCATGGAAAAACTAACAGTATCCCAGTGTTGCTTTTTTATTTCTCTCTTGGACAAAAACACACACCTTTTACATAACGATTTATCCCTGACTCTTTTATCTCTTTGTCTGCTGTGGCTAATTGGTCGCAGTGCAGCTGCTGCTGGAAAAACAAGACTGTTTTCCTTACAGCTGACGGGCATTTCAGTCCCAGCAGCGTTGTCTTTCCGTTTGAATGTATGCAAGCGTTCATCGTGTGTCGAGGTAATGGTCAGTATGTAGCATAGGAATGAATATGTAATTTACATAACTTGCACGTTCACACAATTATCTAATCAGCCAATCACATGGCAGCGGCAGAGTCGATAAAACCATGCAGCTACAGGTCAAAAGCTTTGGTTGAAGTTCATATCAAATATCTATGGCGGGAAAATATAATATCGATGACGTTATACATCATGGTGGTTCTGGTTTGAGAATTTCAGAATCTACTGATATTGTGAGACTTTCAAATCTAGCAGGCGCTACAGTTTATACGGAAAGGGTGAGGGTGAGAAAAACTAAGAACAGCTACGGTTTTGTAGGCGAGTGTTGATGAGAGAAGCCTGAAGAGAATGGACCGACTGGTTCAAGCTATTGTAACTCAAATAACCACTCCTTACAGGCATGGTGAGCAGAATAGCACATCAAACCTTAAAGTGAATGAGCTACAGGAGAAGCCTGCATCGGGTTCCATTACTGTCAGCCAAGAACAGCAGTCTGAGGCTACATTGGGTACAGGCTCACCCAAACTGGGCATTTGGAAACGTATGAGCGACATTTAAGCTTGTTTCAGAGTAATCAGTCGGCTTTGAGATTGCGCCCTGATCCTGAGATTTCACCACCGTGGGTCAGTGGACAACCCTTATACCATTCGGTAATTCATACGGTCACCAAACAACCCCTTTCAGATCTATTTTAGGGAATTTTAATCCATGCAAATCTATGCTAACATATGATAATTGGCCCCAGATTAACATTCTGCTGGTGTTAGGACCCTGCCACATTGAAATCGCCCCCCCATTTGTGTTGATTTAACACCATTATTTATGTATCAGGGGTCGTTCTCTCAATAGGACACCTTTTAAGATTCAGTCCCAGCAAATGCCGCTTACGCGTCGTCAAAATAACCGCCGTTAACCGAAAAGGTCATGTCTTTTGCTAGACTTTTATTAGGCAAATTAAAGTGTAATTTGGAATCCTAAACATCTGAATTAGAATTTTCTTTGTTTGTTGTTGAATATGTAAATGGTAAGAAAATCTACAACAATACAGGAAGTCGTCAAATGCAGGTTAATCATTACTAATGAATGCCGAACTCTATTTAAATGAAAACATGCGCTATTACAGGCGTTTTCCAGTAAAATGTCTTATGGCATGTGAGATCTTGGTATCCTATGAAAAGCTGTAGACACTGAAGCCTGTTAATCAAAGTAGGTGTATATAGTGCTGGGACTGGTATTAGGCAGTCCAGTAGTTCATGCATAATATATAATGTGATTAAATATTAAAGCAACCTTTGACGATTATAAAGGCAAATGTAAATGTTTTATTGATAACTTTTACTGGTTGATGCAAGCCATTATATCTTTTTCTTCCAGGAGCTTCATACTTTTAGGTTTCAGTATTTGTACCTGATTGAACATTAATAACTCGGGATACATCAGGTGGCATTAGTTGGCATGTAAGTGAAATTAAAACACTGATCGATATCTACAGTGAAATTGTGACCGTAATCCAAGCAGTAATGCCAGTTTTACAAAGTCTTGTCATGTTTATAACTGAAGGACAATTTCCATCTGCCTTCCCTGTTCAAATTGAGCTCTGGTAGTAGAACTGTATTCTTAAATACATGACCATATAAGGAGTTAAAGCGTGTCGATATGTTCCTGAGGTGAATAACCGATGACCAAGGAGGTTTAAGAAACGTACAGCATGTGCGAGGGATTCTCGAACATTTTGCAGAAACAAACCTTGAACCGTGAAATAACTTGCATAGACCCTCCAAGGTAAAGATTTATTTCATGAAGTTCATTTCTAAAATGTCAGTATTTTTTTGGAGTCATAGAGCTTTCTATTTTTTAACCTTTCCACTGATTGAATAATTATCTTTGGTGCTTGGACCCATACATATAATAACTTGTATATGATAACCCTTTTCACGTGGACTCTCGTAGGCCGTCATTTTGGCGACGGTACCTTCGGCTCTGTACCTAGAGCCACATCACAGTCCTTACTTTCCCTTTCACTCCATCCCAGGGGAGATTATTAGCACAATACAGCCCGCCTTTAGAGATCGAGAAGCTTGACGGGCCTTGTTGGAAATGGCCGAAGTGTCCTTGGAAAGAGTGCACTAATGTTATGAAGGTTGCTTGATATGCTGGAGGAGCATTTTGAATGCAGTGGGCTTTATTGTTAAATGTAGCTTCTCTGTGAGAAAAATACATTTACCTTAAGTTCTTGCCATTTATACCACAGCGCTGTTGAGTTCTCCATTCTCATGACCGAGGCTCTGGCAGTAGTGGCAAGACAAATCGCAGCAACCACAACAACATGCATCTATAAGCGGATAAAAAAAAGAATGACTTATAAATTTAAAAAAAATGATCATCATTGGTATATCGATCCTGTACGAGAGGATTAAAACACTCAGTGTGGCTAGAAAATAAAATACTAAAACCGGACGGAACAGGGGAAAAGGGAAAAAAAAATAAAAGGACGTGGCAAAGAAGGAAAGAAAAAGAGAATATAAAGAAAGATTGCATGCAAGAAAGAAAGGGATTAAGGAAAAAAGCAAGATTGGAAGTTGAGGTGAATTTAAATAAAAAATCAACAGGAAGGTAAAGCATGAAAGCCTATAATGCAAGAGGAGGAGGCGAAGAAAGTGAAGGAAAACGAAATATTATTTCTGTGCTATCGAGTGTGTCCGTGATTCCATATTATTATCAGCACCTTAGTGTTGTAAATTAAGAAAAGTTTTTGCGGAATAAATACAGCAGTCTGTAGAAAAATAATCTGTATGTTTCTCCAGCAACATGATTTTCCTTCCTCTCTTCCTCCTGCACCAGTTAAATCAGGTTAGCTCCCTCATCTTTTTGCTGTTAACCGCTTCATTCCCCAGACACCCTCAGATCACACCCGTGGCTCCGTTATCATCTTCTCCCCAACATTAATGCGCTGAAGGCTCCAGCAACACTCACTCCATCACTGTCGCTTTCCTTCTCAGTAGTAAGCATGCTCATTATGGCTGGCCTCAGGTCGTTGGCTTCAGTACACGCTGACACGAGAGCGGAGCGAAGACAGCCGTTGCTGCTAGCTGGGAGACGTGTAACAGTGGGGATTGTGGCAGGTCACAGGGCAGCGTCCCAGCCGCAAGAGTGAAAGGGGGAAGGTCAGAAGAATGGTCAGTGGATTTATTTGCATTGACAAGGTTTTGAGTAGTTTATTCAGAGGAGATGAAAGCAGACATAAGCAGTGGGTCCGCATGTAAGAGGACTGCCTAATTTAGGTAAAGCTGCCTAATTTTATTTGTGTGTGTGTGTGTGTGTGTGTGTGTGTGTGTGTGTGTGTGTGTGTGTGTGTGTGTGTGTTTAAGCTGGTGCGTTAATTGAATTCTGCATTCTTGTGTGTCGGCGTCTTTGTGCTGATTAGAGTGCTGGTGTATCAGTGTGATGGCAGCTGCTCCCTGGAGACACAACATAGCACACACACACACTTTTGCCCCTCACCATTTCCATCTTGCTTTCAGTCACTTTCATAGTCACCAGTCATCCATCTCACCCTTTTCCCTCTTTCCCATAGGTTAGTCTGTGTGTGACCGAGAGAGAGAGAAAGAACGAGCGAGAGACATTAACTGTATGATTGAAAATGAGACCCTAACAATCACCAGACTCTTAACTCATCCTCTCTGTACATTTAAGGTTGTTCAAGATAGGGGTGTTCAGTGAATAACAGACCTCCATATGCCGTGTCCATCAATAAGCACAGGCACACGCGCGCACACACACACACACACACACACACACACACACATCAGAGTTGTATCTGTAGCATGTGTTTCAATATCACTTCACATTACAAGCAATAATAGAGTCCGAGTCGCTCTCGGGACTCCTGTTGTGTACAGAGGCGACACGTGCAACTCGGCTGGTATTGATGCCTTGTTAAGGGCAAGCGTGGCCAATCGCTTCAAATGAAGCACAGCATTGTCATGGTAATCAGAGGTCAGGGGTCAGGACACTGCCTCTGTTACAGGGCGGTTGAATTATGTTTATGATGAGGAATAGAGGGCTTTTAATGCATAGGTAATGCCAGCAAGTGTACATTAATGAACATCCCAGGAACTGTTTGTGTTGTTCATTAGAAAGGAAGCACTCCATGTAATTAGCGTAAAGGAAGAAGGAAGAAAAACGTGTGTATGAAAGTGTAAAGAAGGCAAAGCGGGCAAAGAAAGATGTAAAGCTAATTAAGTGGGATGGAAAAACGAAAGAAAGTGAAGAAAGAATGACTAAAAAAGGAATGGACTAAAGATTGAACAAGTGAAGAAATTAAGAACCAAAAATAGCAAGGGCTGGAAGAGAATAAAGAGGAAAGGAGGAAAATGAGACTGGAAGAAGGAAAGACAAGTGGGAAGAAGTATGAATGAAAATATATGAATGACAGAAGGGTAGAAATGTAGCTGAAGGAAGAACAGGAAAGTGAGGGAAGAATGAAAGGAAGTAAGAATGAACATGAAGGGGAATTGTGAAAGAAAATGCCAAAAGGGAAGAAAGAAAAAAGGGAGAGAAAAATAAAATGGGGAAAATGACAATCTGCAAAGATGGGAGCGATAAAGTGAAGAAAGAAGTAGAGAAAGAACAAGTCGAAAAAGAGTGAGAGTCCAAAAAAGGAAAGGAAATAAGAGTGACAAGCAAAGAAAGAAAAGGGAGACAAGAAAAAAGAAAACCGAAAGGGGGGGAAGCAATAAATTGGAAAAAGAAGGTGTAAATGGAGACAGAAAATGGGAAAGAAAGAAACATAAGTAGAAAAGTAAAGGACAAGGAGAGGAAAGAAGAAACAATAATAACAGAAAAGAGCAAGGGTAACAAAAAGGATGCGAGGAGGACAAAGAAAGAGAGCAGCAGAGTAATAATGAGTAATAACGCAGACGCAGCAGAAAGAATAAGCAGGAGTGAGTGAAGCTCCACCCCTGTGCTGAGCACGCTGCAGATTTGGGCTTAATTACTGTCCTCATCTACACTCTGGTCTCTCTGACACCAGTCTGAGTCTGATGATTAGCAGTTAAACCTGTTAGCCTTCACACGCACTAATGAGAAATCACAACAAACAATAACACTGTCCAGAAACACACACACACACACACACACACACACACATTCACATTCGCCCAAAAAGGCAAGCTGGAGCCTTTACAGCATGGCAGACTGCACTGAACGTGCGTGTGTGTGTGTGTGTGTGCGCAGGAAGGGGGGTATCTTTGGACCAACCATGTGTTCTTCAGCCCATTTTCCATCCTCCATGACAGCAGACAGCCTTTTTAACACTTATCCCTAGTGTTTACCATCAAATAACAGATGTATTGTTGCTGGACGTCGTTGACGCTGTTCCTGGATCAGTGTTTAATGCGGTCATTAATAACAGGCACTTGGAGGCTTGCCTGATGTGTATGTAGCATCGCATCATCACGGACATCCTCTTTTCGCAGACGCCACGGCTCTCTCTCTCTCTCTCTCTCTCTCTCTCGCTCTCGCTCTCGCTCTGGCTGCTGCGTATTGATTAGCTGATAAATATTTAAGGAGACACGGCGCCCCGTGAGAGGGGATTTAATGAACAGTCGGTGAGCGTGGGGAGTCTTTGAGAGGTGCCATGTGCTCGCACATTCGTTCAGACACACGGAGGAGGAGGGAGCGGGGACGCAAGACCATTGTTGCATGGGTTACCAGTTCTTCAGGGTCTGTTGTCATGGCAACTGAAATCTTTTTTTTTTTCCTGTGTTTGAGAAGGCAGCGGGGATTACCAGACCAAGGAGAAATGGCTAATAGTGTAGTAATGTAATAATGAAGCACGGCTTGGTTGGTTGGTTGTTTTTATAATGCTGGCCATGACATATAGAGAAATCCAAAGGTTTCCTGGGAAATAAATATTAAAAGATTTCTAAGGTCCATAGAATCATCATGCTTCTTATATTCAATCCCTTCAAGTATTACAGGAAGTTTGGTCGGGAAAAGGAAGGTCTAAAATCACATATGATCCAGTCAGGACTTTTATTCTGTACTGTATAAGCAGATACAGCAAAGCGAGCTCTCCCATTGGTCAGGACGTGAAACAGATTTCAGTTCTAAAATCGAATTGGCTGAACCTTATGTTTTATTTAGCGTGTTGTTTTTGTTTGCCGGTGTATAATGAACCACTCGAGGCCATGGAGATTTTAGGCTCTCTGCTTTGCGGCATACCCTTTCCCATGATAAAACCATTGTCCTGCCTTAATTCACCACTGCTTTTTACCCATAATCCAGCACAACCATTATTTTTTATTACTCTCTTGAAGTTCCCTTGCCTTTACTGAGACCTGGTGTGTAGTGGATTGATGTGAGTGTGTTTGGGTTTTTCCAGGGCTCATTCCCAGGAAACCTGCAGCTGGTGTTGGTGTTGCGGCCCACCACCCTGTTCCAGCGTACGCTCTCGGACGTCCTCTTTAGACTCAACAAGGATGAGTTTAAAATGAAGGTGCCGGTGAGTGTTTACATTCTCTTGTATGCAAGACAAACAGACATGCAAACTCAGCCCTCCTTTGTATGTGCGTTTATCATATGGCATGGTTAAAAGAACAGTTTTCCAGTGGCACCCTTGGGTCTCCTTCTGTAAATGCTAAATAATTCTTCTTCTTACAGGAAGCTTCATCATAGCAAATCTTGTTAAACAATATATTTCTGTAGCCGTATAAAATCATTGGCTTTTAAAATGTAAATATTTGAATACTAACTTTTTCACGTAAATAAAATGAGATCGCCCTTTTTTTTTCTTTTTTTCTTTCCTCAACGAATTAATGCGCATTTATCGTCCAAAGGTCTGAGCTGAGGCTGTTTCCATGTTAATGGAAACATGAACACAAACTTGATTACATGCCTGCATCAGACATAAATGTTACGAGATGACAACAGCTGTGTTAACACTTGAAAAGTATAAATAAAATATATTTTTTTCCGAGTCATTGTCTAGTCTTAAAAGCAGAAAGAAAATGTAACCGAATCGAGTATAGCGGCACGGAAAAAAGGAAGTCGTATAATTAAATATAGTTACATTTTTGCAATTTAAATGGTGTATTCTTGGATGCTGAGTGTTTACAGAATGCTAATTTTACTTTTTATTGTATTGGGTTTTGATCAAATAGTAGCTGTTGGTAGTGAACTCAGACTTACGAAGCACGACTCAAAGCTTCTCTGTGTCAGCATTGTCATTAGGCTTCATATAATGTTCATTAACTGCAGGAACACACACACACACACACAAACACACATATATTTGCTGGTTCACTGCGCTTCATTATTACCCTAATTGCATCTGAATTACTGATGGTCTCCCCTAGAGCATGGTGTATGATAATACATGAAGTGTGTGTGTGTGTGTGTGTGTGTTGCAGGTGATCATGCTTAGTTCAGTGACTGAGCTACACGGCTACATAGACCGCTCCCAGCTGACCCAGGAGTTGGGGGGCACGCAGGAGTATTGCCACGAGAAGTGGATCTCACACCGCACTGTAAGTACTGACAGCGACAGAACTATAATTTAGTACATTTTATCCATTTATAGTTACGTTTAATGTTGTAGAACGTCCAAGTTCATTCCTGAAACAGCAAACGTCCTGCACTGACATTGGAGACGCCTTCAATAAACAAGCATCTTATCAACAATTACACACATTGTATTAAATCTATTTCTGTCGAGCATCCATCATACAAGCCTGTTGTTACTATAGAAACGGTAATGTATTGCAACGAGTGTTGCAATATTATAAAGCTGTGAATCGTCTCGCTGCTGGGGCAACACTCCAAGCTGCTGTTCTATTAAATGCCTCAACACGCCAACCTGCTAAATGTAGTTAACAATTTGACCAACGTGAACAGGTTCAGTAATATGTGGTTGGGGTGAATTTGCAGATTGTACGAGTTTTCTGCATTGAAAATGATTCAATTGATTCTAATTAAATTTTACGCTGATTTCTGGGAACTTAATTAGTCACGGGTGAAATTAGTTAAACATTTGAACCAGGTTGAAGCAGGTCTTCATTATTTAGCCAACATTCTGACACATTTTAATTAATAATGCGGTGTATTCATGATCATCATTTGTTCATGTTGTTGATAATTACTTCCTGCTGAAAGCTACTGCTTTACAATGATAGTATTGCAGTAATTTCCCGAAAAATAATGATTTTAATTCCTTTATATTGTTGAACTGATGTTTTATACTGAAGCATGATCAGTAACTAGAGCACGAGACGCCTTCGGTTTTAATAAAATCATTCCTGGCCTTCTCCTCAACTCCCAGAAGTGTATTTACGTTTATAGTTCTAGCATAAAATATTGCTTTAATTTACCATACATGAAGCACTGTTGCATGTTTATTGATCATGTGGTCATGTGAGATTAAGCGCTAGTGTTTATTTCGTGGTTTAGTGTACGCTCGGGGGAGCTTCAGTAGGTTTTCTGTATTTTTCTAAGATTCGATCTTGTATCCTGCTTTATCACTGCACTTGGAGGAAGGCGGTGTTTAGTAATCGCAGTTAGTTGATTGCTAGCTCTCGGTCACTGCTGATTTAGATACTGTACCAGGTGTGTGCACTCCGTGTCATGTGATTTGGGCTGTGCTCCTGTAGGCCATCGAAGGCTTCGCGCTGATGGTGAAGAAGACGGCTCAGACGCTGCAGGCGTTTGGGACGGAGCTGGCCGAGACCGAGCTGCCCAACGACGTCGAGGCCACGTCCACCCTGCTGATCGCTCACACGGAAAAGAAGGTGAAGATGAAGGTGAGAATGAAGAAGAGCTTCAGTGTCACGTTACCGTACATGACGGAACCAGACGACTGTCTCTTTATGTATTGGATCAGAACTGGATTAAGCACAGAGACGGTCAACAGAGGATTAATAATCAAGGCTTACTGTTCATTAGGCTTAATGCAGGCTTGCTTTCTTCCTTTAATTCCTTTTCTTTCTATCTTTCTTTCTTTCTGACCTTCCTTCCATTTTTCTTTTGTTTCCTTACTTTCTTTCCTCCGTCTTCTTTTCCATTTTCCGTTCCTTCCTGCATTGAATCATTCCTTTACCTCCATTTTTCGTCTTTCTTTATTTTTTCCTTTTGTTGCTCACTTCTTTCTCTCGTCTTCTTTACTATATCTTTATTTTCCTCCACATCTCCTTCCTACTTTCCTTCCTTTCTTCTTTCTTTCTTATCCTATTCTTTCTCATCTCATTTCCTGTTTTCTTCATTTTCTCTCATCATTCCCTTTCTTTTCTCCTTCTTTCCTTCCTTTATATCTCCCATTTCCTTCCCCATCCTTCTGTTCCCTTTTATTCCCTTATATTTATTTCTACTTCCTCTTCCGCTGCCCTGACTTCCTTCTTTCTGTACTTCCCTTCTTCTTTTAATTCTACCTGTGTGTGTTCATGTGAGCAGGAGGATCTGAAGATAGCGCTGGGTCAGGGTGAATGCTTGCTGGACAGCATCAATGAGCCGCTGGCATCAGATCCGGACTACAACATGAACCACGATGAGCTGGAGAACCTGGCTACTGTGCAGAGGTCTGTGTGTGTGTGTGTGTGTGTGTGTGTGTGTGTGTGTGTGTGTGTGTGTGTGTGTGTGTGTGTGT
>JAQQZR010000010.1:6220608-6241741 GCA_030068235.1 Notoglanidium macrostoma
CTCTCTCTCGCTCTCTCTGGCTCTCTCTCTCTCTCTCTCTCGCGCTCGCTCACGCGCTCGCGCTCTCTCCCTCTCCCTCCCCCTCTCCCTCTCTCTGGCTGTACAGGAGGTCCTGGACCAGGCTCTGGCTCTGGCAGCTGAAGGAGACACACTGATCGAGAACTCCCACTATGCCGTGGACTCCATCTTGCCCAAATGCTCGGAGCTCAGGGCCGTGTGTGAGGAGGTGGGAGCCGTCCTGAAAGCCAAAAAAGCCCACCTGCTCAAAGCCATGGAGCTCCATGCCAGCCTTGAGAAGGCAAGACTATCTTAAAGGCATTTTTCCACCTAAGCTCTATCCACTCTTTCTTTAAAGTATGTGCAATTACCATGGACAGGAATTTTGACACATTTCTCTGGACTGAAAAAAATCTGTTTACGCAAAACAAAACAAAAAAGGGCAGCTGTTAAAATGTGTAATAAATGTTCAGATTGTCTGCATGTATAACATGAATTTAAAAATATAAACTCTATAAATTCTATAAACTGTAGCATTATCCACTTTCCAACACACTGATGTAACCGAATAGAAATACATTACTCAGCGTGAACAGTTAATGTGTTCAGTTAACACATACAGATCTGAATGAATAACAGGCACACTATTCTTTGTTTTTGTCCAACAAAACAAATTGTGCAAGCTGGAGGTTTTCACTTACACATGGGTGTGAGCGAGTGGTCGGATGCGAAGCTCGCTGGATAAAGAAAGACTTTATTATTAACATAGACATGCATTACTTATGAAGATGAACATACAGCACCCCATAATGTATTTACAGCATCCTTAGTAACCGCCTGGCCAGGGTCCTGCTGGTTTTTGAACAAGGCTATTAGTTTGGTTATATTTTGGGAAATAGAACCAACTAACTTTGTTATAAATATTGCAGGCAGGTACAAACAAAAGTAATCAGAAATAGTCCGATAGTTGGGACCGATTATGGACTCGAGCGATGTAGCTGAGGTTGAGGAAGTGTCAGAGTCCGAGATCACGCTGACAGTGCTGCTATTTCTACCTCTTTTCAGTGTTTTCCAGTGTTTCCAGGAGGGAATAGTGATAGGCCACACCCACCTCATGGTTGGATACAGATATGGATATTTGAAGCACTAAAGAGATACAGAGAGCATCATTGTGGTACCTTGGTTCCAAGTCTTCGTGGACAAATGATGTAGAATAAAAGGACTATTTTTTTTTTTTTAATCTTAGACTGAAGATGGATTCATGGAAACATTTTACCAAAGCGTTTCGCATAAACATTTAGAGACGTAGTTGAACAACTGCCCTTAAATTTCCATAATATGTGTTCTTATAAACGTGTCCTTTATTGTTTTGCATTAGTTTGTTTTTTTTTTTTTTCGTTGTGTTTTGTTTTTGGAATCACACCCATGCTGCAGATGCAGTAAATGGAGATTTGGTTGAATAACACTGGAGTATTCCGTTAAACAGAATGTCCTCATGTTTATTTTAACACGTCAGTATGTAAACTAATAATTCTTGTTCCATTTTCCGTAACCAAGTTTCCATGATTAGTTTTTAACACGTTTCTCTTTCTGTCTCCTCACTCCACCAGGCTACCAGATGGTGCGATGATGGAATTTACCTTCTAGCGTCTCAGCCTGTTGACAAGTGTCAGTCGCAGGACGGGGCAGAGGCAGCGCTGCAGGAGATCGAGCGTTACCTGGATACAGCCAATCAGCACAAGCTGACAGACTCATCTGGCATCTGGAGGGAATACGAATCCGTGCTGACGGCGGATTTTCGAGTAAGCAGCTCAAACCAGTTGTTACTAAACTGATGTTTAGGGCAAAAATATCAGTCTATTGCTATATTCATTTAGACTGTGAAAGATTTAAAAACCCTACCTTTGTTCTTATTTTGTTTATTCATTATATACATACTTAATTTGGATCTAAAACCTGGTAACAATGAATTGTACGCAGTTAAATATATATATAAAATACAAAGATTAAACACAATAATCCTAGTTTTAGCAACCTGCTTGCTAACTCTGTGATGGGTCACGTTACAGGATCAGGTGGAGAGGGTCTTCCAGAAGCAGCTCTCTATGGAGGACATGTTTGAGAAGAGAAGAGTTAGCCTGAAGAAGTTAGCAGCGAAGCAGACACGGCCTGTCCAACCGGTCGCCCCTCGACCCGAAGCCATCAACAAATCACCCATGTCCTCTCCCGGTGCGTCAGCAGCATCAGCTCGCGTTCACACAGCCCTGATTTAATCTCTGATCCATTCTTTTCCCCTTTGGTCCAGTGCTTCCCTGGGATTCATCAGCTAAATTTTGAGAATGCGTTTGATGAATTTCTAATACTTTGTACATTTCAAAACTTTCTATTCACTACCATTTCTCACTACATTTCACTATAATTGGATTTGTAATCATTAAACTTCTCATGCTAGCTAACCTTTGTGACATTGGGAATGAGGCTGTTTAGCAAATCAAATTGCGAACTAAAAAATTTGTAATGGAAAGACATGAATTTGGAAAAAACTCAAAACACTGCAAAAAAGGTTTCACACTCACATGAGGTGTTTTTTTTTTTCCAGTTGATTCAATAAAGCAATGTTGTGCAAAATTGAAATGGGAACATATTTAAGTCACATGACTATAAATAGCGCGCATGAAAGGCAAATTGAAACACCACCTTTCTGAAAAAAGAGCATTCTGTTCGAGCTATTTGAGAGGAGAAAACCCAACCTTAATCGCATCGCATCACACAGTGGGAACACAAATCATTCGCAGTTGTGTTTTGTTTACATTTTGTTTGCTTCTATTTTGCGCAAAACTGCAATTGTAAGCCCTGCTATTTATATATATATATACATAGTTCTTGTTTAGTTTTTAAACTTTGAGCAAATTTTAGTGTATACTTTTATACTTTAATTTGAGTAAAGAATTTGAGGCTGTACTTCACCTTTTTTTTTTTTTGTTTAGACATGTAGTCTGTTTGTTTGAGTAAACAATGTTGGTAATGTAAAAAAAAAAAAAAGTTATTAACAGCTGGAAATAACTGCAATGCAGTGTTCTATACATCATGTCAGTATTGTTATTATTGTGTACACATACACTCTGGTGAGATGTTAGGCTGGATATTGCTCGTGTGGAGTTCAGGGTCCTCTGCTGCCATCTAGTGGTGTGTTGTGAAATTGCAAAAGGGATTCATCAACTATGATGTGGAGATTCAGAGTCCACGCTTTAAACAATTTAACAACAAAGCGTCCGTCAGTCTTTTGGAATTTGTGGAAGCCTTCTGTATTTGAATCACATTTCTCCAGTCCTAAAGGCTGATTACTGTTTTTCTGATGTTTAACTCCTAGTAATTGTATAATGGTTTCATTCACATGAAGAGATTTTGGAAGACTGAATACTCGCTGTTTTTGCTTTTCCTTCATGCAGCACATAAAGAGAGGTCTTTATCATCTGACAGTATCAACAGCAAAAAAGTAAGAATGTTGCTTGAACATAGCAATGTCATGGATCATAGAAATTCAGGTTTGTGGTGTATTTATATGACTAACTGTGTGTGTGTGTTACCAGGCTGATACACTGCTGCAGAATGGCAGGTGTCTGTCAGAAGAAGAGGAGAACCTGGCTGTACTTAGGCGGTCAGTAAAGGACAGGAGTTATCACAACGTTTAAAACGAATCACCAGTGGCATAGTGACCTACTGATACCATACACTGTGCTTTTGCTTTGGCATAAGAAGGCAAAAGCATTAGTCCTGTTAAGGTGCTATTAACTACAGTCAGGTCCAGAATTATTGGCACGCTTGAAAGGAAAAAAAGGTTCTGAAAAATCCTTCGTGGTTAATTAGCTACATAAACACTAATAAAATGTGACAAATTTATTCATAAATGTATTTATGCAAAAACATTTAACAACGCATGTGTCACAATTATTGGCACCCCTGCATGTAATAGAGTACAGCATTCCTTTATCAGCAGCATATTCCTTTTTAAAACAAAGGGTGCCAATAGTTTTATTTTTCTGCCATTTCTATGCCTTTCTGGTCCAGTAATGCACACTGACCACGTACATAAAATACATTTTATCAATATCACTGATTATGTAAATAAATAATGGATATAAAACAAGTGTTGCACAATACAACATGGCAACAATTACTTTACAGTCCAAAAACTGACTGAGAATACTGATTAAAGCAGCGATTTGATTATATATATAGATGAGAATGAACTGTGCGTTCTGCTATATATTCGTATACAAGTCTATAAATGTGGAATCAATCATGATCCTCGCCAATAACTGTGAACAAGTGAAGATGGATTAAATGTGGTGATCTTGAGTGTCTGATCTTGTTTGTGTTGTGTGTCTCTACAGGCATGTAATGAATGAGTTGTTGGAGACGGAGAGGGCTTATGTAGAGGAGCTGCTGTGTGTACTGCAGGTAAGTGCAATTTGCACCTAATCATTCTGCATAATAATTCATTAAGTTAAGAGTATGACTCCAAGAAAAAAAAAACAACCATGCTAGCATAAGTTGTAAGAAATACTCGAAGGTTAATCCCAAATCCAGGCTCCAACGGTAGAAAGGTAGAGAAAAGGACATTACTGTATCCGTTTCGGAGTTTTGAATTGGCGTGCACGTGTGTTCCAGGGTTACGCCGATGAGATGGACAACCCCAGCATGGTGCACCTCATCCCCGTCACCCTCCACAACAAGAAGGACATTCTGTTCGGCAACATGGCCGAGATCTACCACTTCCACAACAAGTCAGGATTTGTCTTTACAACACCGTGCTCGCATTATTCCAGCTCTGGTTTTTAAGCGTTCGGTTTACTTTGTTCATTCTCACCTTTGTGTTTTGTTATCTCAGAACGTTCCTCCGAGAGCTGGAGGCGTACACAGACTGCCCTGAGCTCGTGGGCCGGTGCTTTTTAGAAAGGGTATGTTTATTAGAAATGTAATGTACAGTAATGAAATTTACCCAGTGGATATACAGACACTGGATTTTAACTGCATTTCATTGAGAGTGTATTTGATCAGTAAACTCGTCTAATCGCTTACTATTTTTTCTTGTTCTTTTTTTAATTTCCTTCCCTGCTTCAGATGACAGACCTCCAGATTTACGAGAAGTACTGTCAAAATAAGCCACGCTCCGAGTCGCTATGGCGACAGTGCTCCGACTGCGCCTTCTTCCAGGTAGACCTTGATTTTATAACCTGTTGGAGATTAAGCACACAAAACCCTATGTTTGCGCCGTAGATGTAGTGTACGTTCACACGTGTTGCCGATTAATGACCGGGAAACTTATCTGGAAGCATTTTGAATACTACCCTAACACACCTAATGCTCAATGCTTTGTAGTTTCTCATTATAAACTAGATTTCATATTTTTTTTATTTGGTAGTTGATTTTTGGGAAAACCCTCCATGTGACATGCATGAGGGCCTTGAAACGTTTGGGATTTATTTCCTGAAGCACTCTATTATGAGTCAGGAATTTTTTATTTGGTAGATCAACACCCAAATTAGGTCTTTTGTAAAACCTTTAAAAGTCTGAAAAATGATTACATTTAACCTGAGGATCCCTGAGATTGGTATCCATGTCTAGTATCCTGTGAACCGGCAGCTGAGTGTTAATAAGCTTCACATTAAAGCTGTAGGTATCGTCATGCTCACGTGTAAATCAACTCAGCACAGCAACGATCATGAGAACCTTTTATGTCTAAAATGGGTGTGTTGGAGAAGAGAAAGCACTAAACTAAGGTTGATAAAGTAATAAAGTGTGCAGTAAGCACTGGGTGTGTCTCTGCAGGAAAAATGTGCAGAATTTATGATTGTATTGAACATGACATGGGGTGTGGGAATATGTCTAGGAATAGTGCTGTAATCCAGGTGTGTGGCTGGCTTTGTGTGTGTGTGTGTGTGTGTGTGTGTGTGCATGGTAGGAATGCCAGAAGAAACTTGAACACAAGCTGGGCCTGGACTCATACCTGCTGAAACCTGTACAGCGCATCACCAAATACCAGCTCCTCCTCAAGGTACAATCCCACAGCAAATTCCTGACGGCTCGCATGTCACACCTCAGGCTTCCTGTAATACTGCAGATCAGATCAGATAAATATTTGCACCTTCTCCTTGGTGGTGACGTTTGATGTTGGTTTAGTTCTCGTCATACGTATAGTCGTGTTATTGTTTATTTATTACAATATCAAAGTGATGTGGGTTTTTATTTTTTTTTTATTTTGATGAATTTTACAAAGCAAATGCACGAATACACACCACACGTTGAAAAGTTTTCTATCTGTGTGTGCAGGAGTTATTAAAGTACAGTAAAGGTTGCGATGGCTCAGAAGACCTGCAGGAGGCGCTCTCATCCATCCTCGGCATCCTCAAAGCCGTCAACGACTCTATGCACCTCATCGCCATTACAGGATACGAGGTATGGTGGCCCAAGAGGGTCATTTCTATTCACACGAATAAAGATCCATCCATAGAGATTATATCTGGTACATAATAATCTGAATTTTTGGATTATGATTGGGGTTATAAATATGATTATTGGTGTTATATAGGCCTCATGACTTTCCACCAATTTATTAGACTATGTCAACATGATAACCAGACATTTTCAGAAACAGAACCTACCTAGCTACAAATTATATAATTGTAATTGTTGTGCTATATTTGAACAGACATGACTGCTGAGTATCTAACTAAACGTGCTGACCTGTCGTTACCAGGGCAACTTGAATGAGCTGGGCAGGCTGCTGATGCAGGGCTCCTTCAGCGTCTGGACCGAGCACAAGAAAGGTCACGCCAAGGTCAAGGACCTGGCACGCTTCAAGCCAATGCAGCGGCACCTGTTCCTGCATGAGAAAGCAGTGCTGTTCTGTAAAAGACGCGAAGAGAACGGCGAGGGCTACGAGAAAGCTCCTTCCTACAGCTTCAAACACTTCCTCAATGTAAAACACCTACTGGAGAAAATACAGCTTTCATGATAAATTATATCCTTCCTCAAATTGTATTTATAAATATATCTTGGAAAAACTACGAAACAGCATCCGATTCAATAAATGTACTTGTACCACAAATATGTAATGAAATATCCATTCTATGTCCTGTATTAGATATATAATATATTTCTTCTCTTATGTCCATCAGATGAGTGTTGTGGGCATCACGGAGAATGTTAAAGGAGACAACAAGAAATTTGAGATCTGGTGCAACTCGAGAGAAGAGGTCTACATCGTCCAGGTCAGACGATGATTAAAAAAAAAAAAATCCTTTATATGTAGACTGGAACTTGGCATGTTCATTCATTTTAAAATATGTTCGTTTGTTATTGTTTTTTTTAGGCACCAACAGCGGAGATAAAAATGGCGTGGGTGAACGAGATCCGGAAAGTTCTGACCAGTCAGCTGAAAGCCTGCAGGGGTGAGAGAGAGAATGTGGTGGAGAGGAATTTAATGTCTGGTCTAACGAGTTTTGAAAAGACGCGTTATCTCTCAGCACGGACAGATGTGCACTGATGTTCTCAAAGATTGTCACGATTATCACAATATTGCTCATATAAAGATAACTCTGTGTCTCAGTAAAATGTAATGACATCATCCTCAACAAATAAAACTGTCCACAAAATTTCCATTAATGCTTAATGTTAGATTTTCCTGAGTGCCAATTTGGCTTCACATGCAAAGGTTGATTATGTTAATTATGCCAACATGCTAATGTGAAAGCTTTGTGGTTTCGGTACAAACTTGTCTTGTTTATAATGTAAATTATTGTAGAAAGTCGAGCGTATTAACGAACCCCGCTGCCGTTTTGTTGTTCCCGCAGAGGCGATTCAGCAGAAGACGTCCGAGCAGCTTTCTCCACTCCCCACCTCCAACAGCGCAGTGATCAGCCTGAGCCCCTTTAAAACCAGTCAGAAGAGTCAGAAGAAAGGAGAGGAGAAGAAAACCGAGCCAGCGCTTCCTGAGCTTAGCTTAGTGCCTGCAATTAGAAACTCCGACAAGGTTAAAGGTGAGCTAGTCGAGACTTTTTCTCAGCTCCAGGAGCAACAATCTTAACGCAGAAATGTCAATGATGTGAAAGGCGTCTTTGAACATTTACTAAACTAACGGTCCGTCATAAGACATTATAGCAGTAGACCACGAGTTATATATTGGAGTATGATTAGAAATAAAAGTAACAGCCATGCCTTGCAGGGTTGGAGGTGGTGACCATCTAAAACCTTGAGTGCTTCTTTGCTTTTCTCCTGAATTTTCCTGATTTACTAATCCTTTATTTCTACCTTTATTTCCTTCCTGTCTTTCCGTGCATTTACCCGATGCCCTTCTTTGCTGCGTCTCTTCACACTCGGTAGACGACACAGTAACCAGTCCCACAACTGACAGGGCCGCGGTGGCTAAAAAGCGTTTTACACTGCAGGGCTTCAGCAACCTCAAGAGTCAGAAAGGTACAACAGGATTCCCAGTCCTTCCTGATAAACAAGCAAAATCTTGGCCAGGGATTTGCTTTGACTTTTTCTTATGTACTGATGGAGGAACGTAGAGTGACCAATAGCCGTAATGCTCTTTTTTTGATTCTCGGTGCAGAGTCGCTAACAACAGCTGGTGCTAAAAGCCTTACATTACCCATGGTTACTCTCTGCTCAGCAGGTACAATGCAGTTAGGAACACTAGATGGTTCTCATCTATATAGAGGGAAGGGAAATAAGTATGTTTTTAATGTAATATACTGTACGTATAGTGGATATGGCCACTTTGAATTTACATGCATAATGTCTTTTGACTTTGTACTTATAAAAAAAAAAGTATGTATTCATAAGCAAGATTTGTTTAAAAAAAAAAATGAAATCGATAAGGAACGTGTATTCAAATGCTAAAATTTTTTTAAAAATCATGGTGAAGGAGCTTCCTAACATTTCTCAAGGTCAACATTATTAAACAGAAATCTACACACGTACAAAGACCTTAAACATGCCTTTCAGGACAGTTGGTTCGATACTAACGATAGGGAAGCTAAGAGGGAAGTCAGACGTCGGTAGAAAAGAGCAGCAGGAACAACAGCTGCACAGAGCACTAAGCAATCAACTGCATTAGAGCTACTTCTTACCGTACATGTCTCAAAGCCAATAACAGCTTTGCAACAAAATACTAATGCTGTCGATTCTTGGGTCTGAATACTTTTTCCAGAACAATTTCGTTTTTTTCATTAATGCATCTAATCTTGTACATACATACTTTTTTCAGATTCATTAGTACAAATATTTTAACCTTGACATTGCGTAAAGAGGATATGTGCACTTAAAGTACGTCAAATAACAAAAAAAGTGGAAGAAGACTTATTTCCCCTCACTGGCTATGTAGATTAGGGTTCATGCACGATGTTTGAGCTCTCCTGAATGTCATATATTAAGAAGTCTGATCAGTCGCCTTTAGACATATGTTGAAAAAGTAGAATCCAGCAGCCGTTTCCTGCTTGATGAATACAGGCCTGTAACTACTGCCTGTGCCCATCTAGAATGTTCATAGTCTTCCTTATTACTTATGTATGATTGTAGAAGCTTCCTGCTTCCTAGTGCCAAGTTCTTGATCATTTAAAGCGTGACCTGTGTTGCTTTAGTTCTCATTTATGACTCTTTTCTGCTTTTTCCTGTCCTCCCTGGGCTCCCCTTTTCTCTCTTTCACTCTGTCGCTGCCTGGCTGCCAGGATATCCCCCTAGTCCTGACCACAAAACTAAGCGGCATGAGATTAAGAGTGATCCCACACCATTTGGCTTCAAAGGTACACTGGTACTTCACTAGTCCATTACGTCTCTCCAGGTCCACCCATCGGTCATCCACCTTTAGCCAACAGTTAATCAGAAGGTTGTTTTTTCTCCACAGTGATGTCAACATACTTTGGCGTTTTCCATGTTTGACTTTTGGGACTCTTCTTGTTTTTTTTTTTTGTTTTTTTTAACACATTCCATATTTTCTTATTGTCTTACTTCCATCATTCCAACATGGCATGATTGTGTATTTTCCCATTAGTTGATCCTTCTAAGAAATATTACCTTTGTTTCGTCACCATCATAACCGCGTACAGAACAAGCATTAGAATTAGCGCCGCACTTTTCTTGTTACATCCAATGCATTTGCAGTTCGTTTCCTTTTCCCGATTTCACTCTGAACGTTAAATGGCTTTACGTTCACTGTACGTGTTCACTATATACAACATAACGTAATGACTTAGTAAAGTAAAAGCTTCGTAGTGCACTTTATGCCCCACTCCATTCAACCAATGTGTAAAGCTTGGAAAAGTTACATCTGATATCACTTTTAGCACTCGTTCCTTTTTAACCTGTTTCTGTATACTCACTTAAAGCAATGAAATTTGAAGGGGTTTTTAAACTTCTAACCAAAAGTACTTTGATAAGTATCAGTAGCATTTCATTGCTCTACTCTTTACACATCTTTACTCTGTACAGGGAATTACAATAAAGATAATTTCATAATAAGTCGGTAAATTTACCCAACACTCTGGTTGCTATCAGTCAGATTTGGCTTTAAACAAGAAGGCTCTGATTGGTTGCCTCTCCCTCGGACGCAGGTCCTCCCATCACCCTCAGCCGGACCAAATGGCTGAGCACTTCTAGCATCGTACAGGCTAAGCGCAGAGGTAAAGCCAGCTACCTGGTGTGGGGTGAACTTTGACCTTTCACTACTGTCTTATTTCCTTTAATCCTATCAAAAATCACACTCGCTAAAGACACAAAGGTTTGGTTTAATAATTTATAGGAATATTTCACCACTTGTTCAGTCTTAGCATAGTTATGATTTTTTATTTTTTATTTTTTGCATGATATATTCCTTTGAATGACTAAATGTTATACTATTACATTATAATATTTATGATTTAGGCCTGGATTAAAAATCCTCCCGATTGGGGCTTAACTGGGAAAAGAAAAATTCTAAAATCTTGCATGCCTGATTACGACTTGAGGAACGCATAAGCACCACCGTTTACACGAGAGCTCACTCTCAGGTGCTACAAACCTACCCTCAGTCCGATACTATATGATGAGCAAAACACGCAGTATGTTCACACGCACATTAATATCTAACTATGATCATGGTCTGATTATAGCACTTTATCCAGATCCCCATGTAAACCGAATACAGCGATAAATGAAATGTAGACCTAGCTTTCAACCCAATAAGCAGACTATTCAGTGCATGTGTTCTCTAAATATATAGGAAAAAAGCTTGTGTACAGCATTGTATCGACCTTTAGTATGTCATAAAATTTCCAATCCAAAAAAAAAGAGACTCCATAGTGCTTTAGGCCACGTCTTTCTACTTCTGCGGATTTACAGGAGGGTTCGTTCTGAGAGAAATTTCCCCATGATCGGATTACTTAAGTGCCTGTAAACACATGAAATTGTTTCCAAAATCTGCCATCAGATTTTCTCCGACATATTTACTTTGAGTGGTTGTTTAATACCAGTAACGTAAGGGTCACATGTTTACTGGTCAAGGTTCAGTCTTCAACCAAACACGCTAAATAGACTAACAGTGAGTTATAACACGAGAGGCTTAGTGTGTATGGCAGCTGGAGCTGCTTTCATAAAAAGTGGTTGTGTTTTTGTCCAATCCAGACATGTTTTTCAGTGAACTATTACCCGTTTCATCACACAGTCCTTACAGAAGGTATTCTAGGATTATGTGATGTGTATTCGTTAGTGCACCGCTCTCATGTTGTCATCATCAACTTTGCTGATATTTGTACGAATCACTGAATGCGTTTCGTTTGTTCCTGTTCCTCTCTTCAGCTAATTTCTAGCGATGGGAAAAGAAATCCTGTTGATTTTTTTTCCCCCCTTCCTGTTTCCTTCACTGTCATCTTTCCATCTTGTTGCATAGTTCATACAGAGTTACTGAAATGCAGCTCCAGTCATCTGATTTTCATTTATTCTCCCTCACGCCTCTTCATACAGGGTTCAGTAAGACCTCTCTCTCCATGGACGCCTCGGAGGAGAACGACGGGTACTCCAGCGCCGAGGACCCCTTAAACTCTGACCCTGAGGATGAGGGGAGGAAACTGGTAGGTCGAATGGCATGTTGTCCGTTTTATCTTTGAATTCAGACCTCACCCTTCGGTCACTGAGTACTGCAATAATATGGATGGAGGGTTGTGCGTTTCAGTGCCACTCCGCTGAAATCAGAGCTACTTTACTTTACATAAAGGACTTGGTTGACATTAAAGGTGCAGTCTGTAATTTCTTTCTTTTTTATGTTTCCAGACCTTGCGGAAATTCTGATACACCATGTCGTCATGCAGTCGATTTTTCTAGTTTCTTGATTTGAGCCTTTTCTTTACATCTGCTCTTTGACAGCTTTGACCCTTTTCCTTTAAATTCAACTCGCAAAGTGTGTGCAATTTCACGGACAGGAGTGTCGGTGGTTTCGCCGCAAGTGCAGGTCTCCTTTTTGCAGAAATAATATGACAAACTGCTCCTTTAAAACGACTTTCAAGGCAGGAAATCTAAGCAAACTAAAGCAGTCTGTTGTGTTGTCTAACACAGCGCTTTGTGATTAGCATCAGTGCATATTATATGACAGTATAATAATAATATTGTGATTAGGTTTGGCTGCAGTGCACTTTGCTGTTGGTAATGTAAGATCTTTTTATAACTTTTTGTTTACAAATGAATGGAGCTGAATGGAAGCTGCTGATTTGATGTAATTTTTCTACTTCATTTTGTTTATTTATTAAATTGTTTATGGACTGTTTATTTTTTTTTCCCCCCCTTTTCAGTGTTAGTTTTTGCAGACATTAAGTAACATTGTCATAAAACACAGTTTAATGGTTTGGGGTTTTTTGTTTTGCCATTAGTTCGTTGGTGAAATTATAAATTATATATCCTGTACTTTAAATGTCTTCAAGTATTGTGATTTACATTTATTGATATGTCTCTCAGCCTTGCTGCATATAAAATACACAATCATTGTGTGTGTGTGTGTGTGTGTGTGTGTTTAGTCTCCAGGCAAGTACATTGTGGTAGCCGACTACGATAAAGGAACTCAGGAGCTCACAGTAAAGAGTGGAGACATGGTGCAGCTGGTCCGAGAGGGAACCGACAGCCAGTGGTAAGCTGGTCAACGCTTATTACTGACCAAATGTGCATAAACATACAAGCTGGAGCTAAGGGCAAAAGTTTACACCCCCTTGGGTTTCTGAATAAGGAAAAAAAAAACTTCAAATTGTTGAATTTGAATTTCAAAATGTTAAGTATGAAAAGCAGGAATATCCTAAATCAAAAGAGGGCCGAGTATTACACCTGAGAGGAGCCAGAAGCTGCTCACAGCGTATGAAAGACACTGGAGGTTGTTACGAAGGCAAAGTGGCTTACAAGTTATTTGAGAATATTTATATCGCTTTCAGAAAAAGCAAAATGAATCTTATTTAAAATGTTAGCACGTACACTTTATCCGCTATGTGAAATGCCAGGTTTGATTTTGAAAGCGAACCTAAAAAAGGGAATTAATAGTGAGACTCGAGCTTCATCAGCAAATGATTCTGAAATCATTTCAAAGATGATTTCAAACATTTAATCAAACGGCCTTAAGTGTGTGATTGTAGATTTTTCAAGAAAGAAAATTTCTCACACACGCGTATAAGTGAGATTAATAGCATTCAGTTTCAGATTCTTGGGTTTAAATTTCTACTTGTGTACCTCTGACTCCTTTAACACTTTTTTTTTTCCCCACTATTACTATCCTAAAGTACACCATGTGGCCATTTCTCTTACTTCAGAACATGAAGAAACGTCTGTGAAACATTGTTGGCGTGTGGGTGTACAAACTTTTGCACTGGACTGATCCATTGCTGCTGGCTTTCACTCCATATTTGTGTTCACATGAATTAATTAGAATTTAATTTAACAAAACGTGCATATGGTTATTAATAACACTGCTTGAATGATTAGAATTGCCATCAGTATGGATATATTTATAATCAGAATATGAGAAGTACATTGACTGGTAAAGGATCTAATATTTGTGTGTGTGTGTGTGTGTGTGTGTGTGTGTGTGTGTGTGTGTGTGTGTGTGTGTGTGTGTGTGTGTGTGTGTTAAAGGTTTGTGCGTAACCTGAATAACAGTAAAGAGGGCTGGCTGCCTGCTGCTAACCTGCTCACTCTGATCGGGGAGTCGAAGTCCTCACAGTCTCTCACCAGCTCAGGTGAAAACGCAGTGTCCGTTGCACACGGCCGTACACAGTACGACATGCAGTTGAATGTTTTCCATGACCGTCTGATGACTAAACAGAATTTACACAAAAACGTCGAAAAAGAAAAACTATAACAATGTAAAAGACAGACGGAAGTAAATACGGACATGTGGACTGGAGTGCAGATATATGCGCAATACAATGCTGTGTAACATCAAGCTGCAGCAGTTGCACTAAAAAAGCTATCGTATGTAATAAATATGAATACAACCTGGAATAAACATATTTCATAAATGTTAATAAATACAGGACAATAATACTGTGTCAGCATGACTTTCTTCCAAAAATGCATTTTAAGGGCGTTATCAGTAGGAATGACTTTTATTAGTTCCTGGCTTAGTTTAGAGAAGAAGAAAAACACCCAAGTTGGAGTTTATAGTTATGTTTCAGGCTGTGGAATGTCTGCTAAATAAGTTGATTCCTGTTCTCACTATAGACATTCAATCTCTCGACGCTCTGTTTTTCCTTTTTCTCTTGAAAACACTAAGACAGAAATGTAGCTTGCGACGTTACTAAGAAACCAAGCGATAAATAATAAACCTCATCTCCACCATATCGACAGTTATACATCTTTCATTCTTCAATATAAACACCTGTTCGTTTCATTCTGTTTATCATTTGCGTTAGAGCGTCCAAAATAAAAGTCCCTGTGAACGAGCTGTTGGTCTAGAAAAGATCACACATCCGAACGCTTTTTTTTTTTGTACAAAGCATTTCCTTGTTATTAATATTAACCCGAGATTTCAATCTCAGCTACGGTCAGAGCTGCTGTTATGGAAAGTTAATCAACAGTCGGTCTTCTTACCAACCAGATTCGAGAATTCAGCAGCACGGTGCGTTGTTACTTTGTTCGTGTTGCAAATTGTGTATCGATTCTGAAATTCGTACACCGAGACTGCGCCAGTGCTCAGGAATACAGCAGAAAACCCTAGGAGTCTGTGAACAGGAAGGGGTTTATTGTTTCATTTATTAAAACTGTAAACAGTGCTGTATTAAAAGTCAGTGTTGGTGTATTTTGTGTACATAGAAGGCAGCGGCTCGGGCAATCTGAGCACATCGTCCAGCTGCAGTGAGACCTACACCAGCTTCTCCGATATCAAACCCTGAGGCCTGCCGTGTCTCCATCCTGCCTCTACAGCACCGCCTCATGGCAGCTTCTACACACTGCACTTTCTGCTGAGACTCCTCCTCCTCGTCCTCTTCCTCCATTGTATTTATCACCAGGCGTAAGGATTTAATGCACAGCTTCACTCTCACCTATTCGTTTCCTGCTTGTGTTACAAGGAGAGACCGACGGAGCTGCAGTCCTTCCCAAAAATAAGCTATTTTTTATTAGTGCAATAGTCTTCGATTACAAAAGCAACACGCTTTATCCACTAAACGTAAAAAGCTGTGACCTTTAGTCTTGTACTGAGTGTGGAAACCGGTTCGGAATATTTTCAGGAACGTTTTTTTCTACTTTGCCAACATTGTAGGACATTTGAACAGATTGATGGAGCCGTGTCCAGTTTCCTAACTGTGAAATGTCCCGTCTTATTTACTGTACGCGTTGATCAGAATCAGCTGTATATTTTAGATTATTTCCTGTATAATATCTGTACATATATTATACCTTGACCCTGTTTTTTTCCCATAAAATGGCAGTATATATTGTAAATGTTCATGTACGGCGTCATCGTATCTGAAGCTTGTTGTCGGCACTATTTTACTATTTTACAGGCATTATATTATTTTTATTATTATTATTATTTTTTTTTTTTTTTTTACAACATTTCTCCCAATCCAAACTTATATCGTAGTAATAACCCCTTTTCTAAAAACAGTATCTGAACATTTCCGTCACTTTATTTTATCACAGGTGTTGAGCACGGTTTAAATCATGTGCTGATGACGATACGGCGTTTCCCCTAAGTTCATCATCGTGCCCCAATGATCGGTGTCTTCAGTCTTCTTACACCTGTATGTCTATATGTAAACACTGCACATATTTTGTTTTACACTTTAAATGAATTAAATCTGCTGTATTTCATTCTGATGTGGCACATTGCCCATGTATTTCTCTATTTTCATATTTGTAATAAAGCTAAGTGTCTGCTCTGTATGTATACGTGTATAGTGTAAATATGTAATATTTAAGAGTATGTATGAATTAAGAGAGATTAAGCTTGAATAAAGTTCACCAAATCATTTTGGCTTGATTCCGGTCTGTTCTGAACTAGCAGCATGACCGTAATTTATTGTATTTTTTTTAAGTGAAATATTAAAGGAAAACTGATCTGAGTGTAGAAGTAATGCACAGCTTCTGATTAAAGGAGTACTCCAGCATGTTCTTACGGTCATCTCTATCTAGCACATCTATAGCTTTGTGTGATGTATGAAAACAACAGAACTTGTTTTGGTGCACTAACATCTGCCCCAACAACTGCCCTTAGACTCCCATTATAAGTGAGTTTAGAGTAAATGGTTTTCTTTCCCTTCCGCGTTAATAACGTTCAACTCGGCGAACTCTAAAAATCTTTTATACCACAAAGCTGTTGAATTCGCCATTCTGATTTTTTTTCTAGAACTCAGCCACAAGGCAAATCACAGGTTTATATTAAAACACTTATATGCATATATCTATAGTAATACCTCCTTCACAGAGACATGTAAAGCAGATCTTTTTTTGGACAGTGTCTTATCAGTGATATGGTGACATGTTCTGTAAGAAGAAGTATATTTAAAACTTTATGGAAGGAGTCTCCAGTGTTCAGAAGTTTTTGCACTTCATATTTTCTCATTAACGCGAAAACCTGTGGTGGGTTTATTTCCCTATGAATTTCACGTGAAAGAAAAAAATAGAAATCACTGTTTGTAGCTGCTAGAATGTAAAGGACAAGAGAACTAACTTGGATGTTTAACAATATTAAATGTAATTTGAAGTTAGCCGATGGCAGTAGTATAACAGTAATGAACCACTTTTAAATGGTGCTGATATTGGAAACTAATCATCTGCGGGGTGGTGGTGGCCCATTGGCTTACTAGCTCACTGCCCTACTACCCTATTGTTGATTATTTTTCTGTAACAGCGTGTCCTGAAATGTTTTAGTAATTACTGTTTGTGCTATAACAAGTAGTTCGTTTCAGTAATAGTTCGGTTATATTTGCTTTAGTAGGCAGCACAGAGGTGCAGTGGTTAGCACTGTCGCCTCACAGCTAGAAGGTTCTGGGTTTGAACCTGCCGGCCAACTGAAGCCTTTCAGCGTGAAGTTTGCATGTTCTCTTGTGCCTCCATGGGTTTCCTCCCACAGCCCAAAGACATGCAGATGTGAGTGTGAATGGTTGTCCGTCTCCGTGTTAGCCCTGTGATCTGCCCCTCACCTGAGGTCAGCTGGGATTGGCTCCAGCTTCCCCGTGACCCTTAACAGATAAGCAGTTAACCAATCATTGATTTTTAAAGACAAAGAATACAATATTAACAATATAGATAAGGCTTACAATTATGATGATACATCTACATTATTATATAACTATTATAACAATGATATACCAACTATACAACTTTTACAATGGGTGATCCTGGTTGTGTAACATCACATAAAGCACGTTGCAGATCCTCTGACTATTTTGAATGAACACTCTATGAATGTGAAAGAGGGTGGAGAGCCTGAACAAAACCTCTGAATTATTGGACTGAAAGCTCACAGGGTCAACTCCCTCTTCTTTTGTCACTGCAGTACATAGACAACAATGAAGCTGCAGGCTTGTATATGATCAGGTGAGTCATCCAGCCTGAATACTGACTTCTGCATTCATTCACGCGCACAAACACTGGATATTAATGTCACATTCAGCTGTCCACCATGATGAGGAACATCATCTGACTTGATATTTCGAGGATCTTGAGTCACCCTTATGACTCATTGGCGACGTCCCAAACTGCAGGATAGTACCGCACTGAAGCACACTGTCAAGATGCTGCGCCATCTAGTGGCAACTTATGCGCACTATAGTGCATGTTGCCAGATCCACGTGAAACCCTCCACTATGGCTTACTTCCTGTCACTATCATGTCAGGTAAACGTTTCCCTATTAATCCATCTGAACCCTATTTTGAACCATGTTTTAAAATAGTCAGGATGGTATTTCAGACAACATTCAATATATGTTTGTTGTAGAGTACATGTGTTATGTTTGATGTACAGTAGGCTTAAAATAATCTTACACTTAATATACTTTGAGATTAGTTTTCCAGGTCAACCTTTTCATTTGTGTTAAAGTTATTCAAGGATTTTATTTAAAGCATAAAGTTGTATTTTATTCAAGTGCTCAGATGTATAAAATGAGATAAATGTAAGTCACTTTGGATAAAGGCATCTGCTAATGTAAATATTGCAAATGTGTGAACCCCTGACTTGAATGGGACCAGGTACCAATATATGCATCATACAAAGTGAAACAATTAGCTTGTATTTCATGTTTCACCCAAACATTTCAAGATTTCTCCAAAATGAGTTGCACATTTAAAAAACAAAACAAATGTAGCTACAAGAACAACACATAAAAGCAGGTTACTTAAGCCATTTGACCGTGTATAGTTAGTTAGATTAAAGATATCGGGAAAAATACCTTGTAACGTTTTTAGAACACTTAACATTTTTGTCTATCTTTTAAACTATATGCATACATGTTTAATCTCTATAATTTTATTTATTTATTTATATTTTTCAGCTGGATGGTTTTTTGAAGACTCTTTGCAGTCAATGTATGTCAAATGATGGGACGCAGAAGGATGTCTGGGGAAAAATCTGTTTTAATCCCAACAGATGCTTTAATCCAAACAGCAATGAAATTGCCCAAATGCCTCAGGGCAATAATATTTATGTTTCATCGCTTGACTTCAATAAGCACTTTATCTTGGTCAGGGTTGTAGCAGATCCAGGACTGTATGAAGGAATGCACTGTGAATAGCACACCATGCACACACACTTTCACACCAAGTGACAATTTATCTTAGCTATTCCACCTACTAGCATGTGTGTGGGACAAAGTCAGAGAACCCAGATGAAACCCAAACAAACAGAGAGAGAACTAGCACTGAACCTCTGCACAGACAGTCAGGATTGAACTGGAGAGCCTGGAGAGCTGAGGCAAGAACACAACTCGCTGCTATCATTAAAATGTATATCAGTAATTCAAAAAATTACAATAGATTTTATGTAAAGTTAGCCATGATGCTGCACCTTTTTAATATAAATGTTTTAAATTACTCCGTTTCGGCTTATATTGGAGGTGTTTTGGCGCAGACTTGGCAACCATGAGGCACGCCGTTTTTGCATTATAGAAGCCCTTTATTAACTCGTCTGGAAGCATCTACATCCGGGTACTCTGCAGGCCACACCTATAGGAAGTGGTATCGGTTTTCACTAGAGATAGTCGATACCACTGATTTCCTTCTCAAATACTGAGTAATACTTAGACTAGCATCCTGGTACTGATCATTTAAAATGTCTTGTGTATTAAAAATGAGGAGTAATTCAAACACTGACATATAATTATATATAAAAATTTGAGACTTTAAATTGATTACAGAAATGAGGCAGAAACAGTTGGGAATTCAGTGAACAAATTCATAACTGTAATGTTCAAATGGACCATATTACTTTAAATAAAATGTATTTTTTAAAAATAAACATTCATGAGTTTTGGTTTTTGCATGGTTTGGGGAATATTTTTATTGATGATTGTGCTTTTGTTGTTGTTGCAAAGACCCACCAACCTTGTACACTGGATCAACCAGTCTCATATATGAATGCAAGTGAAAAAGTGTTTAATTACTATTGTGTTTTAATACAGAAAATGACTATTCTCATTACTGTAGTATCATGGTCTCTGTTTGCGTATTTAATTTTAAGACACTATTTTGGAAGTCATGTCTCTTAAGTAAATGTGTCCAAAACTTTTAAACTCATTTAATTTGATCATTTTCGCCAATCACCATTCAGTGAGAGAGAGAGAGAGAGAGAGAGAGAGAGAGAGAGAGGGAGAGAGAGAGAGAGAGAGAGAGAGTGTTGGTAGAAGAAGCAATAGTTCAAATCCTGCATATCAATATTACGCGCAATAGCATTTTTATAACAATTTCACATAAAATATCGCTATTCTTTTATTAAGATCGATTTGTAAAAAAGAAACATGATCGAAGGTATCAGTACCTCAGTATCGACCCGCCCATATCTACTCATAACGCCTGACGAGAGCCGAGCTGATCTGAGATCAGCGTTAACGCGTTGCTTTAATACTGAAAAGGGCAGAATAATTTGCGAGAACCGACTCTAGATCATCCGAGTTTTGGGGACGGAGTCGACTCATCTGCAGCCTGTGATGTAAACCAATATGAATCGCACTGATATGAAGTTGACTCGTTTTGAGCGAAATTGTGCGCTGCCTTCTTAAAAAAAAAACAAATTCCGCACGATTTTAATTCGCTCATACGCACTTTCCGCTGACGTTTCTCTCAGCAACACACACATACACACACTCACTCACTCACTCACACTCTCTGCTGGCGTGACTAGAAAAAGAGCTGCTCGTTAACAGAGAAGCAAGGAACAGTAGCGGGAGACGAAAGCCGACCGAAAACAGTCTAAACAAGGCCGTGGCCGCGGTAAGTGTTTACCTCTTTAGCCGGGTTTGAGGCGTAGAAATGCGGGAAGAGGTGTTGCTGAGAGTCGGTGTCTGAAATGAACGTCGCCCTTGACATTGTTACAAACTTAAAGCGAGTGGATACGTGTGTGTGTGTGTGTGTGTGTGTGTGTGTGTGTGTGTGTGTGTGTGTGTGTGTGTGTGTGTGTGTGTGTGTG
>JAQQZR010000010.1:6242037-6252132 GCA_030068235.1 Notoglanidium macrostoma
TGTGTGTGTGTGTGTGTGTGTGTGTGTGTGTGTGTGTGTGTGTGTGTGTGTGTGTGTGTGTGTGTGTGTGTGTTAGCTGTAGCGCCGTGAAGCCTTGTTTGTTTTTACCTGCCATTTTAATATCTTAGCTATAGCTAAGTGTCAGAGTTATGTTGCTTTGATTTGTTTGTGTTGCTAGTTAGCAGACAAGGTGATTGATAGACAGATAGATAGATGTATCGAGCCTGTATTTACTGCGGAGTGTGTCTGTGTGTCCCTGTCCCTGTCCCTGTCCCGTCAATGGCTGCGTCCAAAACCGCATACTACCGTTCTCCGTAGTGTGCCCAAAATAGTACGCACTCATAGGTTGCGACATACTGTTTAGTACGCAAGTATACGGGCCTGAAGCTAGCCTGGATGTTGCTACATTCTTGTCCTGTTTTTAACACTAACGGGCAGTTTGTTTTGAAGCTCGGCTAAAGTGATGCTAATTGAAGAATATAACTAGCGAAAGATGTTTCAAACAAGTCTATCGAATACTAGATGTGGAATGTTAGCCGGAAAAAGTATGAAATGTTTTTAAGCTGTGTTGTTAGCTAATGTTTTAGCTAACTAGCGACAGTATTGGCTTCGCATAATCGTGATTTTTGGCAGGTTTTATATACGTTAGCTAGTCACCTGAAACTGCAGCTAGTCAGGAAGCTGAAGTATGGCACAATTAGGCCTTATATAGGCAGTTATTCATGAGGGGAAAACGAAAATCGGAAAAAGGTGGTTTGCTGACTAATAGCTAACCTTACCTCTTCTTGAGTCACACTAATCTCAGGTTCAAGTACCTGCAGATCTCCTCGTGTGTGTGATGTGTGATATGATGTTTTTTTTTTTTTCCTGAGCAAGTTTACACAATTATTTATTTCCCCTTTTACCTACATAGTTTCTTTGCTGGAGTTGTTTTTAAGCCTTTCGCAGCTTTTGTTTGTCAAAGGTGGAACAGATGATCAGCTACGTGTGAGTGTGTGTGAGAGAGAGAGAGAGAGAGAGAAACGTATCCAGTTTTGACTGATCTGATTTTCCTTTATAACCTAGTGATCACACTTGTAGAGAGATAAGAGCAGCACTGTTATCTCTGACCCGTGATCACCTCAGCCATGTGTAATGAGTCTCCTTTGATTGGACTATACGAGAATTAAAACAAGTTGTGCATCTGTAGCAACACACATTTGCACAGTTTCCTTGTACAGACAAAAGAACGTATGATGAATGTCTAATAGCAGTTGGGGCAGTCGATAAAGCTTCATATCATACAGCTAGATGACAAACTCACAAGTACAACTGGTTCACTGTGACGATAAATGACGAAGGATTAGACAGATATTATACCAGGATCAGGCTACACAATACTTTTGTCTTTCTCGCTGGTCACCCTGTTATGATGGTTAGGCAATCGTGGTGCCGTCAGTTCTTGCTGTGTCTTGGTCGGGAGACTACTAGTTTGACCCTGACCAATCATCGTTCACATCCTTGTGTGTCGTTGAGGAGAAGAGTTAAGAAACTGTCGATCATGGCAACAGGAGTAACATCAAGGAACATCTTGTAGCAGTTGTCAAACTAGTTGAGGGGAAAAAAAATTTCTGACACGCTAGATTTTATTATTTTTTTTCCTGTCAGGGTGTTTTGGGGCGTCTCAGAAGCCACATCACCGTCCTTCGATTATATCAGACTACGGGCCCGTTCCTCATTCCCGACATTCATATTTGTGTACACAAAGTCAGGCTGAATTCGTGTAGTCTGATCCTGGCATAAGGGCCGTCAGTAAATCTTCATATCATACAACTGTACAGCACAAATCCACCCGTAAAGTTGTTGAACTGTAACAGTAAATGTTATAGGGTGAGACGGATATCGGAGAAAGCTGCTCTTTTGGGAAGTGTTTTATCCGACTTTCAGACTCTGGTGTCATACTGGGAAGTCATTTGCTTAGTTAATCTTTTCTTAAGCATTTGTCGGATCCGTATGCGATTAGGGGAAGAAGCTGAGGTGCAACGCTGTGCCAAAAAAAAAAATTAGTTTTTCAAATTTTGAGTTTTGTTTTAAAAAAAAAAAAAAAAAAACCCCAACAACCTATTTTACAAAAATGTTTTCTGCATGATGTCCCTGACAGCCGCCCTTAGGCTTCCGTAACAGATGAGCAGATTTTCCTGTTCATTTCTCAGTAAACAAAAACGTGTCAAATTGTACATGGTAATCATAATTGTGATGTGTGGTGATAAAGGTGTTTGGAGTAATCCTTTTGTGCAGTGTTTAAATGAACAGCATGACAATATATAGTGATATTTGATAATATATCCTATTATCTTGGATAAATTGTTACTATACTTCCAATCAGCGTACACAGACTGGAAATATCACGAATGGTTCCTTTTAAAACCAGTTGAATGCTGTGAATGTAGCATTTAAACTCCTATACAAGTATTTAGTGTGCTCCGTGGATTAGTTAGTTAGATTTATTACCGTTTTTGTTGCAGGTAAGCTGTCAATTTCAGCTCATCAATTAGGTTATTAATAAAAACGTTCGCGAGCTGATTGGCGCTAATTTCAACTTGCCAGAACGGGAGATGTTCAAAACAACCGTATATCAAGTTCACATGGAGGAGGTGAATACTTTTGAGCGCACTACTTGATCGTAAAGATTCTTGCGCTCATTCAGCTGCTATTTCAGGTATGATATTTGACACGCGTCTGAGGTAGGTATGTAGAGCGTGCTACTGTACTGCATGCCAGGATCATGTATGTAGTGTTTCCTGTTTGTGAAACAGTGGCTGAGTTCATGTTCTATAGTTTGTGGTACAAACAAATTTTGTTTCACATCCTGACTGATAGTCTAACGTTCAGCTGGTGCAAGTGGATAATGGTTTTTAATTGAATTGGTTTGTATACAAACTCCGCTGGTCCTTTTCCCCAATAAAGCAGGTCTCAATGTGAACAATGTGAAGATTGTGTTTTGTCAGAGCATGCAGCTAATCCTTTGTAATAACCCCAGTAATATACAGGATTGTCTTAATGAGTCGTTTTGAGTCTCAGCAAGCCTCTTGTGTAAAGTGTGTGTGTGAGTACTGTTTCGATAACCAAAGCAAGGACGTGTATAGATCCTCCCCTCGCGAGGGTGTTTAGCGTGGTCTGGTGTGACACGGAGTCACATGGTCACTGACCGGCTTTTGGCGTAATCTCAGACAGGCTGAACAGGCCAGTGATCTCGCACACATTTACTCTCCTGGGGTTCTCACCTCACCTTACTGGATTACCACTCACGAGCTAGGCTGCGTCCGCTCCCAGGAACCGACTCGCTGAGGTTTGTCCGCTCAGACTGGACACTCGTCACTCGTATGACTCGTATGACTGGAGCGCTCTCCACTCCAGAATCATCTGTGCTCTTTGTGAACATGTTCAGAAATAAATACTGTGACACGAGTGTATTTTGTTCCCCATTTCTTCCCAGTTTGGTCACCACGACAACTGCCAGCCGGAGATGGTGAAGGCTAACATGCGCTTCCTCTGAGACACGTGACGACTGCTGCTTTCAAAACCGCTGCTTTGCAGCGTGTAACATTCAAAAGGAAAGCGCTATCGACCCTTTTCCGCATACGTCAGCTCACAGATGCCCATGATTGTCTAGTGTCGTTGTGATTGATGGGAAATGAGCGTTTCCTACCCAGAGAAAAGGGCAAGTTTAGCGTTTCCTAGCTGTGGTTTAGCTGATAGGACGAACGTTTTCTGCCGTGACCTTAGAAACACAATATACACTTGGTTTAATGTAAATAAAAACTGCATAATTTTTCTGCAGAACGCACCGAGACTGCTTTATATTCTCATGTTTGCTCGTGTAGACTTCCCTCTACGAAGATGTCTATTGCAGGAAATACATTTTGTGTCCTGGCAACAATTTCTTCGTAGCTTTGATCTCATGTTCACGCTGAAAGCCGCATCTACGCCGGAGTAATAACGTCCTGATTTATTTAGTTTTGTTTTGTTTTTCCAGCTAATCTTTCCCCTGGAGGCGTAGCTCAACAACTTGGAGCTCTCCAGGCTTCTGATCAGAGTTTAAAGCAAGAGCACAAGCACACAGAGTGACACTTCCTCTCTCGTCTTCTTCCTTCTTCTATTCAGGTTCTGAGGAAGGAGAGAGAGAGACCGAGAGAGCGAGACCGAGCAAGAGAGACACTGGGCTCCAACCATGCCGCTGTTTGGTAAATCTCACAAGAGTCCCACGGACATTGTGAAGGCTCTGAAGGACAACCTGTCCATCCTGGTGAAGCAGGACAAGAAGACCGAGAAGGTGAGATCATTAAAAACAAAGCGTTAAAAAAAAAAAGCTAATCAATGTTCTATAAAGGTTTTTAGTTTAGATTTCAGTACAGCATGGAGTTTGCAGTACGTTATAGATACACACTGACTTCTGTTCTATTCCACACGTTTCCACACTTTCTGTCAGTATCTGCATACCACTATATTTAATCTCGTAACCGAGCCGCTTTTTTCCATCTTGGAACGTAACCGTACTACTGTGAGGTCAAGCTTCTCCGTCGCCGTGGCGTGTGCTCACCGCCAGGCTTCATTCCAGCACTCGACAGAGCCTACCTCCTGTCTTGGCTGCGCTTTTCTGCTCGCACTTCTAACAGACTTGACACCGTCTAGGTGAAGAAGCTGCCATCTCGCTATGAAGCATGTCATTCTGAGAGCAACGCTTCAGCTCCTTCTCGCATATCCATCTGATAATGCCATCGGAGTACGGAAAGCACGAAGTGTGGCGTGTTGGCGCTGTGGAGAAATGAAAACACTCCTTAGCCCTGGGATAAATAGTTCTGTCGAAGAATCTTCCTCACTAAGGTTGATTGAGAGAGTGCCCCGAGACATTCGACTAATAATGTATTTCAGTATGTAATTTGCCTTTTTAAAAAAAAAAATTTTTTTTTAAGCTTCCTGAATTCTAGGTATAACCGTTTCGTGTACTAAAGTAAGATACATTTGTGTGGATTAAGTAAACGTAATATGCAAATCGGCAAAAGAAGGACTAGTTCATTAATCAAATAAGGTGAACTATAGGAACAGGTAGAAGTAAATGTAAAAGGAGGAGCGTGAAGGGAAATAAACAGCAGTTAAAGTGCTGAACAGCGAAATGGAGGCCTCCACTCTGCCGCTTTACCTCGTGTCTGTTTGCAGCCGCTCGCTAAGCCTGGTCTCTTCGGTTTCTTGCTAAAGTACAGGTCTGTGAAACTCCGAGGCACCTGTCTGATGTCATCAGATGACAGCAGATGATGACAGCAGATGATGGATGAACGGATGACTGTGTTCTTCCTGTCAGAGAAGCATTAATGCTGTCCGTCAGCTTTTACTGCACCTGTCAGTTATATATATATGTGTGTGTGTAGGCCTCAGAGGAGGTGTCTAAATGTCTGGTGGCGATGAAGGAGATCCTGTATGGCACCAACGACAAGGAGCCACACACGGAGACGGTGGCCCAGCTGGCCCAAGAGCTGTACAACAGCGGCCTGCTCATCTCCCTGGTGGAGAACCTGCAGGTCATCGACTTTGAGGTGAGTCTCTGCATGTTCTGTCATGTGTACAAACACACACACACACACACACAGTGCTATCAATTTATTTTCTTATTCATCTCTTCTTATTAGCTATAACGTCTGTGGTGAATTTATCACCACCTGAAAAAGCAAAACCTTTCTTTTCCTGTTCAGACATGGCTTCATTCTACTCCGCGTTAATTCAAGTTGGACAGGATTGTATTTGTTCGAGCTGCTGACAGGTTTACAGATGCACCAATCAGAATGAGCCATCTGCTTACTCAGTTTTACCCAACCACAGAAACTGTACTGGCTTCTGTCCTGCTCTCTCAGTCAGAAACTGCATCTGGTTAGAATGTTTACCATTTTGTAGACTTCACCGTGCAGCTGAATTCTCTAATCTGATTGGTCAGAAGGTGCTCATTAGTTTTGTATAACAGCATGGCTCTGACGGTAATTCCAGCTGTAACATGTATGAAGGGTTTATATTAACGCTCTCGTTCTAATGCGTTATTGTTACCGTAGTAACAGCTTATGCACCGGGACTTGTATAGCGGATGCGCTGCGTAATTCAAGACCAACAATAAACATAAAAATATGTTGTTGTTTAACAAAGAGAAACGTGTAATCCTTGATGTGGTGACGTTTTTTGTTAGGAGACGTTTATTTAACACTTGTACGATCTGGAGTGTGGTGTTTCTTGCCTAGTATTTTGTCAGTTGTAAGGAGTTCTACCAGGGTTTTACTCTGTTTACAAAGGTTTTGTATAATAATACATGCTTATGTTATTAACCAAAATATGTGAGACAGTTCATCTGATCTTGCCGAGCTTCACAAGCAAATCTCAACCCAAAATCAAAGTCGCAGCGTGATCGTAAATGAGAGGATGGGTACAGCTCATTTTAAAGCATTTTTAGTCAAACAGATGACTGCTTTATTCAGAATTCTGAATCCGTTCTGTGGAAACAGCACGCCATATTTCCGGTGGAGAGTTGGAGAGGTGGCGCGGCCACCAAACTACCCGAGAGAAAATGATGCACGGATGCTAAAAAACGTTAAAAAATATTTCTGAAAACATAAACATGGCCTTGTGTAGCGAATCCTTAGTCCTGTGTGACGGGGTGACTTTGTACTTGCGAGTGTGTAAGAGACACACCGTCATTCCGGTCCGGTTAACGATGAACTTAAAATGAGAACAGTTATCACTGACTTTACATAAAGAGAGGAAAGTCTCCATCTGAGATGTTCACAAGCATGTCAGTGGAGTTAAGCATTGATGAAGGGGAAGAGGGAACCGTTACATGCAAAGCTGGATGTGTATTTAGGCACTTGTTCACTATCTTTACGTAGCGGTGCGTTTATCTGATTCTGACGTGATGTAAGTCGAATCTTTTACGCCAACATGTGTGCAGGGGAAGAAGGACGTGTGTCAGATCTTCAACAACATCCTCCGCAGGCAGATTGGCACCCGCAGCCCCACGGTGGAATATTTCTGCTCCCATCAGGAAGTGCTCTTCATCCTGCTCAAAGGGTGAGACGAGACGTCGCTCACTTCACCTCCACACACGGGCGTTCTCATAGTGACGAATGTTTTAAAGAAGCTTTCTGATCTGTTCGGTGAACGAAGTACTGCTTTAAACATTGGATATTTGTGTGGCAGAACCTCACCTCTGAATGTGTTCTTGACACTTTTCTTTGATTGCGCCTGCAGGTATGAGACTCCTCAGGTGGCGCTGAACTGCGGCATCATGCTGCGCGAGTGTATCCGGCATGAACCGCTCGCCAAAATCATCCTGCACTCGGAGCATTTCAACGACTTCTTCAGCTATGTGGAAATGTCAACGTTCGACATCGCCTCCGACGCATTCGCCACCTTCAAGGCAAGAACGCAGTCACAACCGTCTCATCTCGTACCTGACTTGAGTTCCCGAATTAATCAGATTTTCTTGCTGTCTTTCCGCAGGACCTTCTTACAAGACACAAGGTTCTGGTGGCAGAATTTTTAGAACAGAACTATGATGCGGTAAGTGACGTTTACGAATGTATATTTATTTATAAAACCAACTGTATTTTGCGCGGGTTGTCTGTGCAAGGAGTTCAGCATGAGCTTTTAAGGGAGTCGAAAATCTCCTTGGAAAATTTGACAGTGTTCCTACTAATCCAGCTCTGATATGCAAATTTCTGCAGGATTTCTTGAGGGTAAAAAGTGTAGATGATTTCTCTTGTCTAATGACATTGTTGTGAAACCACCACATGCAGCAAATTGTTCAATATATAAAGAATTGCCTGAAAAACAGGTTTGTGGGCATTTTTTCTTTTTAATGAACCAGAAAGGCATAATTGGGGAGGTTGAAAGCTCACTAAAGCGGTTTAGTGTTAGAAAAGGCTAATTGGTCATTTATTCTCCTTTTTCAGCCTTTTTTATTTTAATTTTTTTATATAACTAGGCATTTATGGGTGTTTTCACACATGGTCCTTTTTAAAAGAACCAACAGCACATGGTCATTTTTAAAAGAACTTAAAGTGGACCAGAAAGTGTCCTAGGGTTCATTTGAAAGAGGACTCCGTTCTCTTTCTGGTCCACTTTTAGCTCTGATGAGGCTTCAGTCCTCTTACTGTTCACACTATAGTTCCTCTGGAGTGCTCAGACCTTTACCAGTGTCGGTGCTATAACATGTGACCTGTCTACAGCAAGCCTGGAGGGCTAAAATACAATGCTAAAAGGCAACGTGAACCTGGAACGCTTTGTGCTTCACAAGGCGGTTTCAGTTCGGATAGTTTCTGAGGTTGTTTGGTCTGCTCACTTGTGTGCAAAAAAAAAAAAAATGCTGACTGATCATTCTGAGTTCATTTTGAGGGCTGAAAAGGACAAACTGTGAAAACGCCCGAACTCTTCTCTCTTGACGTGTTGTTTGAACCCTTGTGTTTGCAGGTCTTTGAGAACTATGAGAAGCTGCTGCACTCTGAAAACTATGTGACAAAGAGGCAGTCACTGAAGGTGTGTGTTGTTTAATATAAGTAACTGCAGCCTGTTCTTTACCGTGCTCGCGACTGACATGCGCGTGTTTGTGTGACAGCTGTTGGGTGAGCTCCTGCTGGACAGACACAACTTCACTGTGATGACGAGGTACATCAGCAAGCCGGAGAACCTCAAGCTCATGATGAACCTGTTGAGAGACAAAAGTCCCAATATCCAGTTTGAGGCGTTCCACGTCTTTAAGGTAACATCACGGTTAAGTCGAAACAAACACGAGTATTTCTTTGTCCCAAAAGGATAATCTCCGTTTACGTCGTGTGTGAGTATAACATCAACACAATTCCCTGTACAGAGAAAAGAACCAAATCTGTTTACTTGGTTTTGAGAATTGGAGTCTAAGGGCAGATGTTGAAAGTAGTTTAAAATGTGCAGTTACTGAACAAAGTGTTCGGATGAAACAAGGAAATTTTATCAAAGAGTTTTATACAGTTTTTCCCAAACACTTAAGTGAAACAGTGAAATTTCTAATATTAAACAAATACTTGAAGTTCATGAGAAGGTGTGTGAGTGTGTGAGTGTGTGAGTGTGTGAGTGTGTGAGTGTGTGAGTGTGTGAGTGTGTGAGTGTGTGAGTGTGTGAGTAGCATACAGTTATATAGAATGACTTTGTATGCTGTAGCATTAAGCTTTCTCTTTACTGGAACGAAGAGGCCCAAACCTGTTCCAGCATGATCCTGTCCCTGTGCACAAAGCGAGCTTCACGATCTGCTTAGGTTGGAACAGAAGAGCAGAGCCCTGACCTCAACCCCGCTGAACACCTTTTGGGATGAACTGGAATGCCGACTTCACCCCAGACCTCCTCAGCCAACATCTTCATGAAATGAAATCTTCAACAAGGACATGTAGGCAAGATGGTCAAGTGTCCACTAACTTTTGACTGTATCGTGTAGACCAGCTCACAGGCCCCCGCCATTGGCAGACAGGAATATGTAAATTTCAGATATAAATTTTAAACGTATATATTTATTAATACATCCCCAATAAGCATAGCAGGGAAAAACTCTAAAACAACATGAAGAAACCTTGAGAGGAACCAGACTCAAAAGGGAACTCGTAGTCATCTGGGTGACCCGGACAGTGCGATTGCACATAATTCGCTTCTGTAACTGTTCGCTGCATGGTCAAAAGGTGCAGTTGTGTAGTCAATTGTGTAGTTCATTATAGGTTTATTTGTTGATATCAGCCATTCTCACACACACACACAGAGAGAGAGACATGGATGGAGAGGGAGAGAGAGAGAGACTGAGTCATGGATGGAGAGAGAGAGAGAGAGAGACATGGATGGAGAGAGAGAGAGAGACATGGATGGAGAGAGAGAGAGAGAGAGAGGGACATGAATGGAGACAGAGAGGGAGAGCGAGACATGGATGGAGACCGAGAGAGGGAGAGAGCCATGGATGGAGACCGAGAGAGGGAGAGAGCCATGGATGGAGACAGAGAGATGGAGAGAGCCATGGATGGAGACAGAGAGAGGGAGAGAGCCATGGATGGAGACAGAGAGAGGGAG
>JAQQZR010000010.1:6298191-6309015 GCA_030068235.1 Notoglanidium macrostoma
ACACACACACACACACACACACACACACACACACACACACACACACACACACACACACACACACACACACCTCCTGTACGGTTTCCATTGGTGGGGGCGGGTCTTTGTTTCGGCACAGGTTGACGATGACCCAGGTGACGTTCCTCAGGAAAGTGATGGGGATGGAGGGATTGATGAACGACAAGAGAGGTTTGACCACACCCAGTGAAATGACGTAGTCTCGACACTGTGGCCCATCACCTACATGGGTCACACACACACACACACACACACACACACATTACAAGATTTCAAATGGCCAATAATATTTGTTTAATGTGGCCTAGGCTTAAACCATGTTTAAAAACTCGCATCCTATTTGGTTCAAATGGTGTTGTATTGACCACGCTTAAGAAGATGAACACTTAATTTGAAATGAATGATTTCTTCGAATCATCGCATCGCATTCGCATATCAACAGCGCGGTTCGCTCAAGAAATGACCCAGAATCAATGCTGTTGTCCCATAACATACGAAGTGTTTCAGAGATGATAACGTACCAATGATGTTGCCCAGCGCCCACACGGCCTGCTCACACACATTCTGATGAGGGGAATGGAGCAGTCTCAAAAACAAGGGAACAGCATCTAAACACACACATGAAAAAGCAAGGCATGAGACGTCAGATGACACTAAAGTTCACATAGCTGAGAGAAATGCTCAGGGCCTGGACGGCAGCCATCTTACTGGATTTGACTACAGCCTGCGTCTGTGCCGAGGTCCCCGACGCGATGTTAGTCAAAGCCCAGGCAGCCTCAAACTGCAACGAGGGACTGGCGAGAGATATGAGAAAGAGGGAAGGGGTAGACAGTTTGAGAAATGACATAAGGAGAGCGATCAAAGGGTCAGCAGCAGCTCCAGACTCCCTACAGACCCAAAAACAAGATGAAAATCTCCCAGACCGCTTGTGTACCAGAATCACTTAAAACTAGAACATAAGAACACTTTGTATTCGACTTCTGCTATGAGACATAATGCGTCTTTGTCAGGTGCCACATAATGCTCCGTGTTCACCTCAAGCCACTGTGAAGGAAGTAGCCAAACGATACGGCCAAAAGTTTGCGAACACCTGACCATCACAGCCACATTTGAGCCGTTTGATCATCCTGATTTATTGCCTCTTCACTGTTCTAATAACCTCCACTCTTCTGCGAGGGCTTCAGTAGATTTTGGAGTGCAGCAGTCCAGATTTGCCCATTCAGCCACAAGGGCATTAGAGACCGTATGCGTGGGCTCTTTACTTCCAATGAAGGGAAACTGTAACTCTACAATATACAAAGTCATCCTGTACAACTGTTTGTGTAAACGTACAAGTTTGTGGCAACAGTTTAGGGAAGACCCATAAATGTGCGTGATGGTCACGTGTCCACATACTTTGGGTCATATAGTGCATGACTGATCCCTCTGCTAAATAGTGGTCTGGTTAATCAGACTAGAATGAGCCTAATGCTGTGTTCATGACTGCGCTTTAACGTCAAACTGTTAATAGAGAATACACAGAAACGTTACAGTGGCCAGTGTTTGGAGTGAGGAGACGAGCGTTCGCATGGATGAGGAATGAGCATGGAACAAGATAGAGAAGAAAACGGTCGTGTGGTCTGAAGTAATGAAATATTTCACTGTGCTCTCTTGGCTGACACACAGAACCTAAATCCCTATAAAAATGGAAATAGCACAAACAAAATTAAGTCTAAACACAAGTCCTTCACTGTGTGTACGATGCTGTAGGGCAGAAGAAGTAGGGCTACGCTCATCACATTAGAGAGAGAGCGTGCGCGCGCGAGCGAGAGAGACAGGGAAAAGCCTGAAAAGCACGGCAGAATGAGGAGAACTCCATAATCTCCTTCACGCTCCAAATGCACTCTCCCTTACCCTATCCATCCATTTATTCATCCATCTATCCATCCAACTCACTCATCCAATCATCCTAACGTGTTGGAGTGCCGTAGTTGGGAAACTTACTTGTCGTCCCTCTCCAGGCATTTGACGAGGATGGGCAGGATCCCAGATTTGATCAAATCATCGATGGGAGGGTTTCTGTCGCTGGAGAGTAGTTTTCTGCTCACAGAAAGGCCACATTATTCAGAACATGTTACAGGCACTAAAATAGCTCAACCTGTGGCATTCACATCAATATTTGATCATCCAATTAACAAGGCATCCCAAACAAACACATAGCTAACCTGGCTGCCTGCACAGCGCTGAGCTGTACTACTGCGTTGTCACTGGTGGCATTCTGAAAGAAAGAGAGAAACCGAGTGAGGCAGAAAGAGAGCAAAACCTTGAGCGACAGGGGCAGCGTGTACAGCATGGGTGACCTTGAACAGCCATCAGTTGGCTCGACCAATCAAATCTCTTGAACACAAACATAATCCCACTACCACAGTGAAGCACTTACCTGTAAGATGGCGTCTAGTGTTACATTTTGCTAAAATACAGAAAAGGAGAAAAACAGAAAAGGGAGAAATATCAAGATCAGGTATAGTGATTTCAGACAAACACATCTAAGGGCACATAAAGAATAAGCATGAATATAGCATGATTCAATATGATCGTTGATAACCATTAATGCAGTCATGGAAGTGGGCTTGCAGACAGACAACAGACCAGAAAAGGAAACCAGTCAAAAGAGGATGAAATTTCAGAGAAAGATAAAGAAAGCAAAAGGATGGCGAGTGGGGGAATTCAGGAGATCCTCACCCCCTTGAAGTCGGCGTCTACGTCGGAGTCCTCGAGACTTTCGTCCTGTGGAACGTTGCGTTTCTTCAGTAGATGCTCGTCTCTCTTGTTCTGCAGAAGATAAAGGTATGTGCACTTTTACACGGTCACGCGCTCACTGAATCGAGCAGTCAATCAAACCACCCTAGCATAAATGTAATGGTCTTCCAACACACTGCAACCAATGATCCAGGTCTTGAATCTGTGGCGTTCTTAAATAAAAATAAAGGAAAACTCAGCACAATATTAAGTATTTAAGATTAATTTAATAAGTTAATAAGTTAATACATACTTCTCAGGCGACAATAGCGCTTACGTGTAAACCATCATTGCAGCTTTATTGATAAATGGGTTTAAAAAAAAAAAAAAAGTCATAAAGGTTTCCTTTTAAACAAAAACTAATTTTATTGCCCACAAATAACCAACAACTTTTAAATTTGGCCGCAAAATGCGCTGTATGGTTGGCCGTTAAAAAACGCATTATTGTTGGTTCGCTGGCACAAATTACAATGATGGGTTGGTTTTACTGGCCAATAAATATCTTAATTACTTGGATTCATTATTCTTCCAGTGTGTGTCATTTCATCTACTGTGCGGTATGTGATCTTAATGCTGTTGGGAATTTGTGCTTGAAGGAATGCACTCGTTTTGCTCTGTACTACACTCGCAAAACATCGACATTCCCCTTCTTTAGTCCAAATAGCCTTTTATAGCCAGAAACCACTGCTTCAGATCTGGTGTTAGCCTCAACACTAGCTGGTTGCTGTGCAAAATCCTGCTTCCTGTCAAAACACGCTCCAGCAACTATTAGTCTAACATCTGAAACAGCTGCTGGATTGGAACGGTTCTGTGGGCCGCAGAGTCAGGACACTGCTGCACTCACAGCGGGGGAGTTCAATGACACGGGCGTCATTCTTTCTCGTTTGTGACAGCAAGGGCCTACCCAAGGCCTACAAAGAAATTCCCCACCCCCGCCTTGGACAATCAGGCCGCACCTTCCTGTTTTACAAGCAGCTCCTCGAACATGAGAAGTCTTCAGTCAGAACTGGGAAGGCTTGCTCAGAGGGGGATGAATCCATGCTTCTCAAGAGACTTGAACTACGTAAGATTTGTACAATACCCCGTCAAGTATGCTTCACTGCTTACTGGCTTCCTTAACGGTGTTGGTGATGCCATGATTGAAAAAAGGATACGGACTTGACCCAACCAGAAACAATGGAGAAACAGTGACGTTTGGATCCTCATCTGAGATCCACAAAATGGGTAAAGGAAACAAGCTTGGAACATTAAGACACATGAGGTCTTATCAAACAACATCTACATCGACCAGGTGTTTCAGCTGTCCACATATGAAGTGAGCCGATCCCAGAGGATGGTAAACACGGGGAAGGCCCAAGCATGCGCAGAACAGCTAGAGGAGGTCTCTGATAATATCAGCAGGTCTGTTCCCATCAGAATCATACCTGTTCCAAAGAAACCTGCCATCTGAATGGTTACCACCCAAATCACATGAAGCGGAGAGATTAGTCAGGGCAGACAAGCCACTTGACGGATGACGACGTTGGACTTGTGCACCTTGATGAGAGTAATGATTATGCAAGGAAGCTGTACACCAAACTTAAAGCCCTTGGTGTAGTCTGGTCTTGGACAGTCCCCAGACACTCCATGACACTACTGTGGTAGGCTTGATCCACAACAGTGACGAGGATAGCATGGACAAAGTAGACCTTCTGGTGGACTGGTACACTGAGAAGAACCTGCACCTCCAGCAGGTTTAGGAGCTGAACGGCGACTTTAATAAGCGAAGTGTGAGCCACAGACTGCTCTAGAAAGAGTAGACAGCTTGTTGCTTGAGGTTTCCATAACTCTTGAACTCTCTTCTTCTTCACCCTCATCAAGAAAGCTCACCAATGACAATTTCCTCAGGAGGATAAGGAAGATCAAACCTACAGACCAGACCTTCACCACTTTCTTTACATGTGGAGAACATATTGACCAATGACAACACAGCCTTGTGCAGCAACTCCAGTGTAACCACAAAGCGTTGCAACGGGCAACTCACTGCATCTTTTGGTTACTTTTGCCGACCACAAAAAAAACAATTCACACACACTGATTTTTAAAATGTCAAGCTACTGGTTTCAACTCTACACACACACATTTTTCTCAGAACCGGAACTGTTGCAATATTGTTATCCACTCAGCCAAGATTGCGCAATATGTTTGTCACTCATGCAATCGGGACTGTATGCGCAATGATCATGCCTGACTAAACCAGACTGCTTTCACCATATGCTATCAAACAGTATTACCTCCACCTCCTTTTGCACACACTGTTTACGCGTTTTTTTAATTTTTTTATTTACACACACTGCAGCGTGCAACGTTGCCATTGTCTTGTACTTGTTGCACCACAGTAGTTCATACGCACTATCATTTACCGTTTGTATTACAATGCATGCTGCATGAAAGAGAGAAGTAAGAAAGCATTTCATTATGCTATACTGGTATAATGACAAAGCTGAAGAGTGGAGAGGCCCACATACCCATGTGGCTTTGCAAGGGTCCTTTTTTTCTGGCTTTGGGCCAAGAACAAGTGCCCAAGTAGCGGGATGAGGGAAACCCTGACCCAAATACTGCCAACCGACATCCGCGCTCCAATAGCAACAGTGCCCAAGGTGTAGAGAGGCCCCGACTGGGAAGGGAATAAATCAAGGAGAAATAAACATCCATAGCGGGAGAACAACCCAGTAGGACGGGAGAACTCAAGGTGGTGTCAGAAACAGAAATGTTAAAACACCATTCAAGTTCGAAAAATGTCCCTAGAAGAGTATAAACAATAAGAATAAGAACCAATACGTGGTCACAAAACTGGTTCCAGTCCAAAAGTTTACCAGACTGGAACTGTACGTCCAAATCTCCCAAAGCAGGAGGAGTCACTGATGCACTAGTTTTGAAATGAAAGTGCTGCTCAAAACAACAGGGCAAAATAAAGTCAAGAAGAATAACTATAGTAAACAAAAAGAAGAACTGCGAAGTTGAACAAAAACCCTGAAGGTCTTGAAATAAACACCTCCATTTCCAAAACATAGAAAAGCGATACGTCTTAATTTTCCTGCGGTTTGATTAACGGAGCAGTCTGGAAGGTTAAAGCCGGTGGAGGTTTTGAGGCCTTTCCGGATTCTTCGTATTTTGAATGCAATAGCGGTTCTGTGTTTTGGGTCAGGTTTGACACACCGTGCATCTTTTTTTCCCCTTCTTCTTTTTAAATAATAATCGAGTCGTGTGTCCTCTGTGACATGATCCCCCTTGTTAATCATATCTGACATGCTAGATGAACTTATATTCTTTGTCAGTTGCACATCAGGGAAAAGTTTAAGTTATATAGCTTAAGCTGCAGAAAGGGTCTACTTCGAGGGACAGAAAAATATAAACAAATAGCCTTGAAGAAATTGGTGACATCCAATTCATGCCAATGTTCCTTGCAAGGTTTCAATGGCACCATGAAAATTATACTGTAACTGAAGTCGGAGAAGCAAAAAAAAAAAAACCCAACTTTTTTTGTGTGAAAAACTACAACATGCACCCGGACAAAATGTTTTTAGATCATTTGAGGTTTAGTATAACTGGGCAAAAAAAACAACAAATTCTATACCAGCCTGAATATGTCTCAGGTTACAGCTGCTACTGCTAATCAGTATCTATTTCCATGGTGGCACTCATCATGCTCTCTTCTGCGTCGTAGCAGAAGTCATTGCTAATCAGATGCCTTTTTCCACCAAGGCAGTTCGAGGGCAGGTTCCGAGCAGGTGCCTAATCTCAAATCAGTGCTTCATGCTTTGACATCCAAAGAACCGGCTCTCAGTCAGGAAAACTGGTTTGAGAGCGGCACAAACACTTTGCTGGTCTACAACCAAGAAGCGCTTACATCGCAGGCTGGGGGCGGGATGATCATGACCAACACCACCAAGGTTTAAAAATGGGTCTTGGGCGATTGGGTCTCCAGTGGACGGCAGAGACACATCGCTGTTTACACTAGTGTCCATCACGTGACTCCAAGGTGTCCAATTTAAAGTTTTTAAAGTGTTTACGTCACTTATGTTAGGTCAAAGGGCCCTGTAAAAACGTTAAATCTGCAACGTGCCTTCATTTTCTCGCACTGCAACCATGTATATCGATAGTACTCTTTTTTTTTTTTCAAGCATCGGCACGCGGTCACCAAAACAACCACCACGTCCTGTATTTTCCTTTTCCGTCCATGCATCGGGACGTCACGCTACGAATGATATGTGGACAAGGCGTTCCAGAAAACCTCAACTAATGGTTTGCCTCTTAGTGGTTGTTTACACATGTATGTAGCACTGTCTACTTGTGATCCTTGTGATTTTAAAACCAAGTGTAAATGGGGTCTAAAACTTATGCAAGTCATTTAAATAGATAAAAAAAAAAAAAGACAGAGCTAGCATACCAACCTAGCCAAGCAGATGGCTGGTTAGGTTTATTGCCATTTTAGCATCTGAGGCTATATCATAGCAAGAAGGTGTCTTAGAAACACCACCCATGAATGACAATCCAAAGCAGAAGAAGAAAAAAAAATAGTTAAAAAAAAACGGAGCTTCAGTGTGGACGTGAAACCCAGCAGAAACGTATACCGACATATACAGTGATAATGACATTATTCTATGGTGGCTCTATAGAAAAGCAAGCTGGTTCTTAAATGGTTCACAAGCTGAGCCGACCCCAAGCGGCACTAGCACCAGCCCAGGACTAGCACCTAGTTTGCGCTGGTTGTGCTTGAATATCCGCCATCTTTGCTGTAGCCTCCATAAAATACATCACTGATATGACCTCTTGCCCAGCAAAGCAAGCCTAAACTTCTAAAGGAGATCCGTGTTTGTGAAAATAATTGATAGCCATCAAGCTTCCCAAATGAACTAACTTCACAGACGGTTAACCCGAATGAAAACCATCCCAATGAGCTGTCGTTAGGAGCCTGACATAAAGGCACAGACTCCAGACAACGACCCACAGTCACAAACGTAAGCGTGTCTGATACCTGAAGAGAATCATGCCGAGCTCAGATTAAAGGTTCCCATGCGGTCTCTCCGCTGTTCCACCTACCCACACATCCACCCACACACGCCTCCACCCAACTGGAGCGGCACTGCATCACAAATTCTCTCATCGTCCTCGGTGTCTAATGACAAGGCGGGGGAAAAAACCCAACCTTGTGTGTGTTTAACTGGGATAACGAACTGAACACACTGTGTTGAGAGGAAACAAGTGTGAATTCCAGCGCGTGTCCAAGCTGAGGATGAGAAAGAACGAAGGAGGGAGCAGGTATACTAACTGCATCTAGTATGACTTCTAAAAAAAAAAAAATGAATAATAGAGTAAATTAGGAAATCGTAATTAAAAACTAGATTACAGCTCGGGTAGATCCTAGTGCAAACGTGAAGTGGACTTGAACAGCGATGAGCCTCGAGGTTCCCAACCCGAGTCAGAGCAATAACATCCGAGGTCATTTTCACTCACAGAAACGGTTACTGAGTCACTGCTATTACATCGACAGGGGGAGGCCACAGCATGCGCTATTTTTACCCAGAGTCGTGGGCCAACAAGCATCAAACAGACCTCGGTGCACTCGGATCAGCTTGACATTTATGAGAAGAATAAATAATCAGAGCTCTGCGTTCTGGAATGTTCGTTTGTCCTTCTCATTAACCAAAACGCTAACCATTTCCAAAACTCGCCGAGGAAGCGGAAACGTCTTACTTACCTTTCTCAGTTCGACTGTTACTTCGTTACGATGTCTTCGCATGGTCTGAAAAAGAAGAAACGGCACAGTGTCAATTTTGCGTGAATTTTTACCTACAGTGCAAGCTCATGACGCATTTACATCGGCGGAAAGGATGAGGAGGAGGAGGAGGAGGAGAAGCGCGGGGAGAGGAAGCGGGACGGGCCCTGTTTGGGTGTTATTCATTTTTCAGGGTGCTAAAATATTGGCGCGTCTCCTCGGTCATAAAACTCTTCCGCGCGGTCTATGAATCAACAAGAGTTGCATTTCTAGCAGGTGTCCCTGATCAAAAAAAAAAAAAAAAAAAAAAACCTGGATGTTTGTTTGCTCCCATTACTGAATCACTTATTTACAGAAAAACTACGCTGCTATTCTGGACATATGCAAATAAATGTCTAGCAGCTGCAAGCCAAATTTAACCTCCTCATTTTACGGCTTTCTGCATTTGTGCAAGGGTTAAATGTCCGGGCACGCTGAAATGATCATGATTTGAAAGGGGGGGGGAGAGACACACACACACACACACACACACACACACACACACACACACACACACACGTACAATTATAGCATAACATAGTAGATGACGTGCCCGGAGAAAGCCTGGCTATGCTGGTTGAGAGAATTACAGAGCAGCGCTTTCATAACACGTATGAATCATTAGAACGAGCCCAGGCCTGGACGAGAGCGGCTTATGAGATGAGGTGTAAAGCTGGATCTGCAATGAGATGAAAAACAAGTCCCAGACTGGCCACTCCACAGAACAAAGAGGCAACCAGCCGTCGTCGTCATGACGACCGGAGAAGCCCCACAGTCACTCAAGTCTGGAGAAGCGCCGGAGCTACTATTAAACCAATCACGTGTTGAGCAGATTCACGCAAACATTTCACACACACGGCCCAGTTTACTCGCGAGTGACAAGGCGCTTCAGGTTCACGATGGGAAGCGAGAATTACTCCTGGTGCTTGTAGGAACGGCTAGAAAGCAAACGGCATACTGCTGATCGCACCTGATACATCAACATTGCATCGACATCAACATGTCATTTTCTGTTGAAAAATATTGAAGTTTTGGGGACGTCCGCCATCCTGCGCAAAAATTCAGATTCAAATTCTTCTCCCAGCGGCAGAGTCTGAACTCTCGTACACTTTTCTGGCCTTAAGCTTCGTGGTAAACCGCCTGACTCTGCACGTGCTGGTTCCCGACAGACGGCTTTCCCGAGCAAGATATAGTCGGGGAATTTTTACGTCTTTAAAAAGTTGTTCAAGTTCTGTTTTAGACGGAAAAAGAAAAACCACATCCGTCCGAGGAAAAATACCCGGTCGTTTTCTTTCGTTGTTTTGTGACAGAAGTCTCCAGAGAAAGCTAGAGATTAGTTTGCATCTAAATTCAAATGTAGTCCGTCATGTGTTGCTAGAACGACAGCTCTGTATCACAGGAAATGAATAATCCCCTGTCACTTTTGTCGCTTGGTAGTGTGAATGGAAGCTAAGCACTTCACTACATATTTCATTTTTATTTTTATTTTTTTTGGAATAAATATCCATTTAGCAAAGACAAGCTGGCATAGGACACCTTAGTTGACATGCTTATCAATAATACGCAGCTGTTGAGAATCGAATGGACGGAGCGAGGAAGGGTAGAGAAGGGGGGGGGGGAGTGCTCTGGAATGAACACGTGGAGATTCCACACAAGGGGGACGAAAAGAGGGATCAGGTTTGGTCTTATGACTGGGCATCAAAGTTCATGTTACAGCACCGGAGCCCAAGCACGTACTGAAGAAATCCAAAGGCTGTGGAGAGAGAGAACGAGACCGAGAGAGCACAAAATCTTTTTTTTTTTTTTTTTAAATCAATTAATCAGAGATGGAGTTAATGAAAATGGAATTTGTGCTTTCGATGTCGACAGGCAAACAGACGACAAAACATGCTGGTCGAGTTGTAAACACACCTTTGCTAGGCAACAGAGGAACGTGAACTGATTCGGCAATCTAGCTCAACTTTGATTCAAGTCTTTACACGAGACAAAACTGTCAGGATAATATTAACATTTTCCTCAGATGAGGTGCTAAATTACTGATAAAGCAGTCACCCACTAGGACTTCAAATTACACTTTAAAACCAGCGACCTTACACTGAAACACGATGCCATTTTGAGAAACATCTACACTACCAGTCAAAAGTTTGGACACACCTAATTCAATGCTTTTTCTTTATTTTTATGACTTTAAAAGAGACTGGATAATGATGGACTGTTGTTTCTCTTTACTT
>JAQQZR010000010.1:6313868-6324454 GCA_030068235.1 Notoglanidium macrostoma
CATAATTCAGTATATGCCATACGTGCTGCTTCATAGTTTTGATGTATTCAGTAATGTTTTACAATGTAGAAAGCAAACAAAAAATAAAGAGAAACCTATGAAAAAGAGTAGGGGTGTCCAAACTTTTGACTGGTCGTGTATATCAACATCAAAACATCGCAAGACGTATCAAAACGTTACATGCCGTGACTCGACAATCACTTCACAGTCAGTGATATAACGTAATAATGCGTTACGGTTAAGAAGTCCTGGCGCTAAAATGCTGAAGGTGTTTAAGAATTCCCCGCAGTGACTGGGTCAGTACTACAGAGAGACAAAAGCGAGTGTTTCATCTCGACCAGACGTCGTGCAACATTCTGCAGTGCCAAACAACGGATTTGCTCTTTTACGGAAATGAAGTAAATATGTTTATAACAACATCCAGTGAGGAGAGCTTCAGGTTAACGTATCCACAACGTGCACGAAGCATTAGTGCGGCCCTACAGTCTGGCGTACTAATGTGTAAACACTGTATATATAGCTAACCGTGTGAGCGAGAGAGAGAGATGAGTCAGACTCAGAAGTGGGCTGAAAGCAGAGCAGAGCAGTTGGGAAACACTCATAAGCCAGAGGCCTGAAGCTTCCCCTAGTGACATGACAGCTTGGCACTGCTGAGCTGTACATAATGGCACAGTGTGTGTATCTGTGCGAGCGCGAGAGAGCGAACACGAGCGTTTGAAGTCGCTAATACTTTGTGACCACGCGCCTGATGTGCTAAAAAAGAGGCGTCACGTAGAAGACAACTTGTCACGTGCGCTCGTGGCTTTTCCGTGAGAGCGTTCTCTGCTCCTGAACCCACCTTACGGATCGTTCGTAACCCCCGGCCTTTATCGCTGCCGAGGCGGCGCTCTGCGATTATTTCCACCGCGCTCGCAAAAGCACACCAGTCAACATGGAGCAATCTGCCTGATACTTTAGTTCTGTCAATACTGAGGTACCGGATTATGAAATGTTGTGCGCCTTTTTTTTCTTTTTTTTTTGCAGAAGAGTCAGACTGCAAGTCCGAGTCAATCAATCAAACTCATGAGTCGCTCTATTTGATTCAATTTAGAAATGATTCTTTCGTGAATTAATCGGCACCGCTATGGATTCTAATTAATCGCTGCACTCTTAATAAAGGGGACTTGGTGCTTGTGCACATACATTTGGGAATCTGGAGCGCCTACTAACCCACACACAAAAAAAAAAAAAAGTTGGATGGGTTCTCTTATTTGAGAAAACATGTGATTCAGTTTTGGCTTGCCTTTCTACGTCACAAGCCGAGCTTATTAGAATGACACCGCCCCCCGTCTGAGTATCTCCGCTCACGGCTTGAGGAGCCGGGGCAGTCATGAATATTCATGAGGAAAGTGCCACCCGATTGGCCGGCAGAAGAGGGGGGTGGGGTGAGCAGTGGCTCATTATCATTTAAAGGAACAGTTGCACAAACGGGCCGTTCTGAACAGGGCTGTTTAGACAGGGTGAGAAGAGAGCTGTGGTGCTTTATTCTTGTGGTATTTTGATCAAATCATGTCACAGACGTTTCATTAAGACCTCGAGGAACTGTGTCAGCTTGGGGACATTTTTAACCTCAGTCACTATGTTTAGGTGCACATAATATTCCTAATTCAGAAAAAGACAAAATTCCTTCCAAGCTGAATAACAAGTAATATTCCACTAATCTACCGGTTTACATGCACGAACGCAGGTCGACTCCAGCCTAGTAAACGGTCGTCTAGTTGCATACAACGCACAGAGCTGAACAGCCAAGAGGCCGTGTGTGTCAGGCTGCCGCAAAATGCGCAAACGAGACGCGTATTCAGAACGCGATGTACATAGTATGTGTCCAACAAATGCTTCCAAAACCTGAAGTCTCTCCCCTCCTTCGAGGCAGCAGGAGTGTGAGCTTGATTAAGTTTAAACGCTTATTTCACCTTACATAAAAGAAGCGGTATTATGACAAATAACCTACTTTATTGCATAGCCTGCTTAATGTATTGTCCATTAGGCAGAAATAAAACATCACAATACATCATTGCACTTCTACTCACTACCCATCCTTAATATAAAACAGTTCCTCATACGCCCATGACCAGAAACCTTACTTCCTAATCCGGCTGCGTCTCAGCATACAGCCTGCCCATCTTACATTGCGTAAACATCTTATCGACTTGGAATTCCTACTTGGAAAAGCAGGAAGAGTTTGAAACATGGCGTTCCTACTCACGCAGACTTCTCTACCTTTACAAGAGATTACAATATACAGATGCATTAGTTAAGCGGATACATCTATAAAACTAACCAGGCACTAGCTCATAATCTCGTGGCGCTCGGACCAAAGACAAGCTTTCACAGAGGCATGACGCGGAGTTACCCCGAACGCAGCGTTAGCATCGTGGAGCGACTGGGTGAGAACTGTGGACTGCGACTCAAATTCCTGGAATAGCTGAAGCGAGAGGAGTGATGGCTTTTTCTGGCATACTAGCTTGTGCACATCAACCTCTCATGTTCGTTATCACCGTCAGGAACAATTAACAGCTTGAGTCGGCTCACAAACATTAAAGGAGAACATCGAATATAATCTCTATTGCATTTTGTAGAGCGTGTGGTGTGCGGATGGGCAAAACCCGGTTTGTTTTATTTATTTATTTATTTTTTAATAATTATGCTCTAAGGGCAGCTGTTGAATTCTTGCAGCAAGTATTTATGCACAATATTCATTTTTGTTAACTCTTAAATACAAAATGGTTTGTACATTAAGCTCTATAATGGTAGAAATGTGTCCTTTAAGAGGAAGACTTGATTAAAAGGGATGAATGTGTTGACGGTACCAACGTGGGTGGAAAAAACAAAAACTACAAAAACATTGAGCTTCGAATGGTCTTAAATCACTGGTCAGAAATTGTATTGAAAATATTGCGCAATTGTTGTTTTTGGCCCTGGAGTGTACACCTTTGGGAAAATATGAAGAACCAGATATTACTCCAGCGATGGAAAGAATCTGGGAAGATAAAATTACATAACTACAGTTGACGTGTCTTATATTCTTAGTAAAGATTATAGTTTTGAATTTGCACTATATAGTCATAAACATAATTACATATAGTCATCTAAAATGTATCCCCACTCCAGGAACACTTCTACGTAAATGTCTGGAAGCGCATGGCCACCACTTTGAGCACCTCTTGTAACTTGTATTAATCTCATGATGTCGGAATAAATTTAGTATTCAAATATTTATACAGATTTTTCTTTTCCTTAAGTTTTCTGGCTGACTGCATGTATGTACGTATGTATATATTTATAAAATTCAGCGACTGGCCCAAACATCTGCACAGCGGTTTTAAGCTCTTTTCTTGATATTGAGCTACGGGTTTAAATGATTGTTCGTCATAATGACATTAAAGCTACATACACAGTAGAGATTACCATATGGATTACTGCTTTAATTCCTGACTTCAAGATTGAGAAAAATTGAAACTAATCTGGAGTCACTAAAAAAAGATAAAGATACTAATACTGGCTAAAACCTCCATAATCAATAGTCAAGTACAGTCCAATAGTCGCCTGTAGTTTTTCTCAGTAGTGATCGCTGCTGTAAATTGGCGGTTTGATTAACATGTTACATAACCAACAATCTCTGCGACTTCCTTCTAAGCAGATTTTTTTCTTTGTAATCTCTATATCTATTATAACAGCTCTCTCTATATGGGTCAAAATACAACCACAGGTATATGTTTTTCTTCCATATTCTTTTTTTGTTGGCATGTCGAGCAGTAGACGGGCACTCGAGCTGTGAGTGGGGAACCGAAGAAACGTCGGACCACATGGGTCACAGGACTGGTTCGAGGAATCGTTCGGATTTGAAGTTTTAATGTGTCGTGGAATTGCACTGAAATCCAAACCTCAGTTTATTGCAGAAATCCTGACCCTGTGTTTCTCATATACAGAAGATGAATGTCACGTGCTAGTGTAAACCTAGGATTATAGATATAATAATGATGAGGTTAACCACACTAAACAGGTAGGTTATTCTATTGCAGGAGTCAGTTTAGATTTCTTTAGAGTGCACCAATCCAATCCTGGCCTGAACAGCTGGATCATGTCGGATCTTATTATTATTATTTTTTACAAACCAGTTTGATAGTAACTGACAGGACACACCACCACCACGCACACAGGACAACTGACAAACGCACGCCGTCCATCACAGCGCTGTTATTTTTCAACTCAGCAACAAGAAGCTTGCAGAGAGAGTCGCTCGGTTCCTGCGAATCGGAATCGACTCCTCGGTACATGCCTGACATTTATTCATTTGCCAGATGGTTTTATCCAGAGCGACTTGGGAGAGGGAACACAGTCCAAACACAGATCAGTCAGCTCACTGATCACTAGCACTGATTCATTACAGCTGAGCTACTAACTTCTCCAAGCTGCTCATTTCATTAAACTGGCAGTACTAGTTAGTAATCGAGAGCGCGCTTGATTAACTTGCACTGCTAACAGGCTAGCTAATATGACCACCGGTACAAACGCTTTCTCTTTCATATCTGTGTCAGTATTACTGTGAAACCTCGACCACAAGGGGTTTTATACAGTGAAGCCATGTTGGTAACTATCTCTACCCAGTTTGTACACACTCTCTCTTTACAGCTAGCTCGCTAACCAAGTAACCGGCTACGAGGTAAGCGCTAGCTAGTGAGCGATAGCCTGCTTTAATCTAAACTCGGTTCGACGGTCACTAGGAAACGCAGCTCGAGCTTAGACACAAACAAACAATTTTTTTTGGTTTAATAACGTTCATTAACAGCAGATAAACCGAGTGGTTCGTGTCTGGAGACGTTTCAGTGGTGTAAACGAGGCCTTTCCCCGTAGGCCGCGCCCGCCGCTCCGCATGTTACACTGAGGCAGGTTCCGGATTCGAGCTCGAGATGAAGCGCTGGTGAAAATCCACCGCAAAAGACCGACTAACGCGAATCACTACCGCGGTGAACCTGCGATCAGTCAGCAACAACAAGGCCTCCGACTCACCTCGACATCTCGGCCCTTGTTTTTAAAGCTCTTAATGCGATGATTTTCCAAGCCGGCGTTTTCTGCCATGGCTGTGTGTGTGTGTGTGTGTGTGTGTGTCTTCTCCGTGTGTAAGTCCGACTCGCGGTGCTCTGCTCAGTCACTCAACTCAAGAAGCGAGCCGCGGGCGAACAGACGTGACAGCATTATTTCTTTCCCCACCGCTATTCCGAGAAGTCCCGCCTTCTCTTTGCTGATTGGCTGCTAGCATCTACTTGGCCTGTTCACGATTCTACATGAATTTGTAGCCAATTGGAGCGCCGGAGGTGGAATAGTACGACCAATCCTGGTACAGGAGGCGGGATTAGTCGAAATGTATTGGGAAAAGAAAATAATTCGACGTAACGAAATGTTATGGGGCAGGCACAGAGGCGCTGCGAGAGAGGAGGAGCAAAGTGCAGGATTTCACTGCGTGTGTGCTGAAATCATTAAAACTTTTTCAGACGTATCAAGAACTCCTTTTTTAAATCAATTATTTCAAGCTAATATACACCCTGCCAATATTATAACGTGTAGCTGGAATACAGTTAACGTTACGCCATGATGAACGCCTAAGAAGTTAGCAAAGATGCTAAAAGCGGTTCAGCACCTCATTTACGTCAGTCCTGCGTAGATGTTGCGCATGTTCCACTAGATGACTCGCTTATCCAGTGTTGGGTGTTCATGCGCCAAAAACGTGTAAGTGGATGCGTCAAAATGCAATTTCATTATTTCAGTATCTTGCAGCAGGAACATTATTGGATAACTATATATTGGTTTTAAAAAGAACAACTTTTGAATTTTAGCTCAAATCTAACAACTGGTATGCCATGGATAACTTTACAGAGTGTCAATGAAAAATGAGTTCCAAAAAACTAACAAAGAACAATACTTTTTATTAGTGTCCTCTCACACACACAGACACACAGACACACACTACCTGACTAATCAGTGCACACAATATCTTAGGTGAACTTTAAAATAAGGTATTTTACAGCAACAACAAACAGAATAACTTAAAAGTAGACCATAAAGTAGATAGGCACAGCTTTTTTTCTGAAACCTTTACATTTAAATTTTTTTATTACATTAAGTTAGTTGCATTAGTCAAGCAAATTTATGAAGACATAAAAAAAAGACAAATATTACACCATGTGTAGTGAATTAACTGATATTTGGATATTTGGTGAAACCATGTTTCTCACGTATCTACTGTTCAAGAAAAATCTTAATTAACACATGGCTTGTTTTGTACTAATACAGTACAGAGATTTTTGTTCCAAAAGATTCAGTAATACATAAATAGGCACAACATATGAATCCAGATTTATCAGGGTCAACCGACATGATGCATTACAACTGACCAGAACTAAAATGTGCATTGCGAACACAATACACATTTTAGTTCAGGTCAGTTGTAATGCATCATGTCAGTTGACCCTGATTTACAACCTCATTAAGAGGAAGAATTTATAATAAAATCAGATTAGATTATTGTTCATTATTTGTAATTCAAAATAAAGTGTGAAGAATTTGGAGGATTTTGTGCAGACACACAAATTAGAGTCCTAATAATGATTTCCTCTAAATACAGAAATTAGGGCACAGTTGGAGTGTTCTGACTGCCAAAGCAGATCGATTCTACATCAAAGAAATGACTGAAGATATAACACTGGTCAGTTGCACTTTTGAACTGGAGGAGTAAAGCGTCAGCCACATAATCACAAGCACGTCATTTCCACGGGTGAATTTCCCCAGAGACGTATTAGTGGGAATAGACTCGATGACTGCTGTTTGGAAAGCTGCTGTGCTCGGAGTCGCCCGAGGATCAGAAGATCTGCTGCTCAAAAAGAATCTTTTGGTAGCCTTGAGGGGGAGGATGGTAGAAGTCACTAAACTGACAATCCAAAATTGCACTGTCGTCCACTGCATGATGGGAGGGAAAAAAAAAACAGAAACAAAGATTGAAATCATTCAGCATGAAAACATGTCATTCATGCTACTAAAATAATGTACGCGGGATAAAAAAAAAAGCGTTCCGCGTGCTGTCTTATACCACTGAGCTGCTCTGATTGGTCAGACAGTGTGGAGTCATTTTCTAGAACAGCAGCTCTGATAACAGATGATAGATTATAAGATGTGCTTCTGTTTAACAAAGGAAAAAATATATAATTCTTGATATGGTAAAGGGCGGCACTGTGGTGCAGTGGTTAGCACTATCGCCTCACAGCAAGAAGGTCCTGGGTTCGATCCCCGGGTCACCTAGGGTGCCTTTCTGTGTGGAGTTTGGGTTTGGGTTTCCTCCGGGTGCTCCGGTTTCCTCCCACATACAGATTAGGTCAACTGGCTACTCTAAATTGCCCATAGGTGTGAATGCGAGCGTGTGTGGTTGTTTGTCTGTGTTGGCCCTGTGGTGGACTGGCGACCTGCCCAGGGTGTACCCCGCCTCTCACCCGAAGATGCCGGGATTGGCTCCAGCTTCCCCGCAACCCAGACGGATAAAGCTGTACAGATAATGGATGGATGGATGATATGGTAAAGTTTTCTGTAAGGAGACATTTATTTAACATTTACATTTATTTAACATTTACTCCATTGTCAGCGTTTTGTAACGGTCAGTATGTTTTCCACCGCAGGACAGTCTTCAGGACAGAGCACCTTGCTCTTCCTGGTTGCTCGACGACATGACCAACTATGTATTATTTGTCTTGTAACTCCAAAAGGGAGAAAAACGAATGGCAGGTGAGGGGAAAAAATATTTACGGCTGCTATGCATGTGATAACATGAACTAACTTCGTTTACAACATTAAATGCAACTAGAAATGGGTAAAAGTACCACATGTCATTCTTTAATAAATTTAGAATTGTAATCATTGACAAATTGCTGTGAAATTACTGTATAAAAGGAACCGCAGATGTTTTTATCACATGCAGTGGAAACACTAACTCCACTTGTTGCCGCATCGCACCATCTTGTTATTGATTAGTTGCCTAGAATAGCACAAGAAACTATTTTTCTTAAAAAGCACAAATATAGGAAGAAGCATCACAGTTACAGAGTTGAAATTTCCACAGATCAATGATGAGTTAGTCACTACAAGATGTCTATTACTACCCACAAGACCACTCTACCCCATCACATGATGGCTACCAACGAGGGAGGGCGAAGTCTATCACGTGATTCCTCCGAGGCACGTGAACCCAGCCGACTGCATCTTTTTGAGTCGCTGCTCATGCATCATCGCTGGGCGGCATAACACGCTCAGAGGAAAGCACTATCCACCCGCTTCAATATGCATGAGCTCACAGACACTCGTGATTAACTAGTGTCACTTGTGATTGAAGGGAAGACGGAGTATGCCAATTCTGACCTTTGTGGCACCCCATACGGCAAGAACGTTAATAAGAGTGTTTTGATTCATTTGTGCATGCAAAATCAAAAATTGTGAAATTAACTGTCAAATGTTTTAATAGCTAATAAATGACTCACCCTAACTAAAGAAATAACGATGCACATATGTTTAATCTGCATGCACAAAAGAATCAAACGTGTTTGGAGTCACTGGTGTTAATGGGATGCTGGCTGACGTCCTGTCATTAAAACAACTGATGCTTAATTTCTCTAAAACTGTTTGAGCACCAATGACTTTTATTCATTTTCTCATCATATGGGGTGCCAACTTCACAGTGCTCCAATTTTTACGGTCTCTGGCTCCTGGCCACGAGATTCGTTTTATAATTTAGCAGATTGCAAAGATTTTTAACCCTGTTCCTGAAACACCCTTGATTTGAACACACTGTTTTGTCCTTCTTTTAACAAACCTGATCCAATTAACAGGATAATTAACAGACCTCTTATTAACAGCTCCTGCTGTCATGACATCATTACATCATCTGTACAAAAACCCCTTTAAGGACAGTATTCATGTTCCTAGGTTAAGAAGGTAACTGTTTAACACCTCTTGTCAGAACACTGAATACTGTATACTTTGTTTTACAGGAAATAGTGACAGCAGGCTAGCGATTTATTTTTGCTACTCCTTGACAACCCCTAGTATAATGCTAGTTAGCTAGCTGGCACTATTAACTAGCTACTTTTTTACTGTTTGGTCAAGGTCCACCTTGTTGCCAGCTTTAGAAAGCCGTATCTAGGATATTAGTACAATATGTTGGAAATCTGGAACAATGGAATGGAATTTGACATACTGGTACAAATGAGCATGTCATGTTACAAATGTACAGTATCTTGTGTTTCAGGGCAAGTCACCATTCAAAACATAGTTAATATGTAATAAAACCAGAAACAAAGCAAGGCTGTACATATTTGGTATTCAGATTTAGACATGATCTATATTTGCTTATACAGTAAATATTCAGTAATTACTAATGAACTGGCCACCTCTCTTTCAGACCACTGGAAAAATCACTCGGTAAAGTAACTCAAGCTCGACTGGATGTGGGAAAGACATTAACTATGTAGTTTTGCAATGGAGCTGCAGTTCATTGGAAAAAAAAAAAATTAAATTGACATCTGTTTCCACGACATGCTGCCTCACCGTATACTACAGGGAAAACTGTGCCTCGAATGCCCGATGCGGGACAGCTCATGTTCTTCCCGTTCAGGTATAAATTCATCTCTATGTGGTCGTACGAAACGCCCTGCAAATGAACGGAGACAAAATGAATTAAGTGAAAAGGAAAAAAAAATTTGCACTACGGTTTAACAAACTGAAATGTGCAATCTTGATTATTATTTTAAACCAGCACACCTTGTTGTGTTTTATTCATTACTGAGATGCCTTAAGATCCGAAGCTATTTCGGTGTGAATGTCTATTAATTATAGGTTTTCTAACTTAAAATCCATAAATCTTGACTTCTTGAGAAACACAGCTCTCTGATTAGCGGTTGCCAGGGAATTAGGCACATGGCAACACAACACAACAGCCAGCTTTACTAACCGCAAACCAGTTTTGCTGTTTCTCCTGAAGAGCTTTGATGCCTCACAAACTCACCACTACGTCTCCTTCCTGTGGCAGGCTGTTGGCCGGAAGCCGGTTCTTCTCCTCGTTATTGTGGTACACGGTTCCGTCTTGCCGAAGCACCAGGCTGTGTGTGTCTCTGCCCATTGGGACCTGGTTAAGGTTAGCTTTCTGTGTAGCCACCCCTACGCCCCAAGCACCTGAAGGAGCCGAAGGTGAAGTCATTACCACGAACTAGCAGGTGTGTTAATAAAGTTATCAACAACTGAGAACGTTCTAAATCACTTATCAGCAGACAAGCAGAATCTTTGTCCAATAACTGCTGGCACAGAACTTTCTCAAGCCATACATCATGAACTTTCATAGCTGATGTCATTCTATCCATTAGTTTTATTTCAAAGTCTTTCATTTGAGTAACAAAACTATATAAAGAACTTGAATTACAGAATATTTGAAAGTTAGTGGTGCGGTGGTTAGCACTGTCGCCTCACAGCAAGAAGGTCCTGGGTTCGATCCCCGGGTCACCCAGCGTGCCTTT
>JAQQZR010000010.1:6332136-6342548 GCA_030068235.1 Notoglanidium macrostoma
GTGTGTGTGTGTGTGTGTGTGTGTGTGTGTGTGTGTGTGTGTGTGTGTGTGTGTGTGTGTGTGTGTGAGAAAGTGAGAGAGAGAGAGAGAGAGAGAGAGAGAGAGTGAGTGTATGAAGAAAAGGTTTTGTTTTCATTGAGGAGGCTCAGCCATCTCCCCTCCCCAGACTAAACTTGTCTGTAGCAGCTGCACCCCTGTGATCTCCCCTAAACAGTGTGGGAGGGGGCAAGTGTGGGTACACGTCACCCCCACACACACCCTCCCTTTTTATAGAGGCCAAAGCTGCACACTTAAGCGACAACATCCATCAAAAGCCAATAGACGCCTGCAGGTCAAGCCTGAGAACACAACAGCGACCTCTGACCCCTGTTAAGTGAGCTGGCCTAACAAGACATGACCGCTGACTCACGCTGGTTTATTTGGTTTATTTCACCAATTAGAGGCCTGCAGGGGGGAGAGATTACAAATGTGACAACCTTCTGATTACATGACATGAACAAAAAAAGCCTTTATAAGCATTTAAAATATGTTCAAGCTTGAAGTGAGACTCCTTGATTACATATCCTCAAGCAACAAATGCATCTAAAATAGTTATCCGTGTTAAGTGACGTTCTTCTCTAATATATTTTTAAAATCTGACACTGAAATTTGTGAAGTCATCTTAATGCTCCCCCAAATCCCCAAATTTTGAAGTCATTTCGGCTACAGTGGCCATGTGATCTTTCTCAATAATAGTGTTATAGTGATGTAAGTATATGGATTACACATAACATTACATTTACTTAATCAAAACCTTTTTTTCGCCACCAGGTGATATTTGGAAAATACAAATACAGGTACAAAAGCCTAATAAGCTACAATATTCCTTCATGAAGTTACAGAGGTTCATAGCACCTTAGTAAACTGTCGATGTTCACAGTAGGCTAACATTGAACCGATACACAGCTAATCAGGCATGCACTGTCAAAAGAGGTGTTGTAGAGATATAATTTGTTGCCCAAAGTGCTAACACAGCTCCTTACGGTCTAATTATCTAACTCTACAATTATGTTCCACTAAGAGTGCAAGAAATTTACAGTCATGACATGAAGACAGTCGTAACATGGTAAATAGCTTCTTCATGTCACTGTGCACATACTAGATATTGTCCTTTTTGAGTGTGGTAAATTTCAACAACATGCACCTCACATCTGGTTTTTTTAAATTAAATGTGTTATGGTGATCATTGATCTGTCTACTAAAAAAAATAACGTGACAGTTTTCACATCATTTTTTGTAGTTGCTGTTTTTAGTGTTATTACTGTGTTACATACAAAAAATATGGGGAAAAAACATGCATTGTGTATTGCTTTGAAAGATACAGGACTCTTACACTTGGTGAGCAATTTCAGAAAGGATTTATGGCCTCTAACAAATCAGAAGAATATTAAAAGAACACCACAAATAGCCTACATATATTTTATATATAGATATATAGATTTAGATATACTACATATATTATATCACAGGATTTGCTACAGGATTAAAAAAAAAAAGAAATAACTGTTAGCTTACTGTTCTTCACATGAAAAAAAAAAATGCAAACAATGTACACTTTGTGTTTACATGCATTCAATGGAAATTATGAGCTATGTTGATACCTTCTGTTGGTAGAACCATAAATGAAATGTTGGGTAATTTTTTTTAAAGAATCAGTGTTTCCTATACTGCTTTAAAGAGTTGTTCTTGGCAAGCCTTTGTACCATGAAATATACTTGTTCATACCTTTTTTCTCAGTGAACATACACATACACACACACACATAAATCTGGAATTTTCTGCAAAATAAAATAAAGGCTATGAATGTTTTTATCCTGGGATACTGATGTTAAAAATGGCTCAGGTTGCATGTACATGAGTCAAGTCCAGAATAAGCTCTTCCGCTATTTTGATGCAACACTAAGCAGGTCATACAGTTTATATGCATCCCTTTTTTTTTTTCCAGAAAGTAAAGATATTTTTAAAATTATTTATCGGGCAATTCATTCATGTTTGAGATAGTCGAGCTGAGATGCTGAGGAACGAGCTCGTGCCTGCTCTCTCTCTCCCTCCAACGCCAGCGGTACGAACTCAAACTAGACCGGAAGTCCCGCCCCCCGAGCGCTACCTCGATGATGTAACCCCCCCCCCCCGTCCAAATTTAGCACGTTGTTGATGCCTCAGAAGTTTTTCCTCTGGCTGAGAGCGCTGTCCGTTACTCGACGTCACCACTATCCTGTTATTATTGTAAACAGTCTAGCCGTTTCTCCACTGAGTGAAAAATCGCCCCGCTTCTTTGTTCGCAAAGTCAGCCGGTAGAGATTTTTTTAAAAGCGAACTGCACGGACTATTTATTAGTTAATAAACCGCTATGGGTAATACAGAGCTGAGGAAACGAGCAACATGTGTGAAAAATGTGTATTCATTTCGAGATTGTAGCGAGAGTACTATAGCTTACTGCCGTTGTCCTCAGTTTGAATGTGAGCTCTAATAAAAAAATAAAAAAATAAAAACCGGCACTTCGGCTTGCACATATAAATAAATAATAAAATAACCCTCCGCCAGTGACAGAATTCAAAAAGCGCACTGAATTAAACAAAAACATAATAAAATTCAGACTTAACAGCATGAACACCAGGGAACCTACTTCATTTATCACTATCCTTTTGTGTCAAAGCGTAGCCTATAACCTGCCACCAAACCCGAATAACAATATTACTTAGGAAAAAAATAGCGCCATTCTCCTTTTTTTTTTTACACCCAACAACTGTAATGCGCTCTCGTTGTTTACCTCCCCCGCTCCTGGAGGAATTTTGATAAGCTAGATAATGAGCCCGGGAAACAACGCTGCAACTTTCATCCTCAAATATTAACATAAACCAATGCAGTGCAGGAAAACACACCTATAGGTGATGTAGCCTACACTATACATGTGTACAAGGAAGCCGAACAACAAAGCGCTTTTGGTCGCGCGACAAACGCGCAGCTACACAGATACATACTACGGGCTACGGATAGATAGAGGGAGGGGGGAGAGAAAAGGCGAAATGGTTTGCGATTGAATAATGATACTTACTCCATCTGTGGAAACCTGGAAAGCAGCGCTATAGAGGCCACACATCACATCATAATGTGCACAGAGAGCCGAAAAATCAGAAATAATAGTATATTCCAGCAAACTGGCACACCGGGCTCCGGTTATAGCGCGCGCCAGTCTAGGCGGCTGTATCGCTCTCTCGCGCTCTCTCTCTCTCCCTCTCTCTCTCTTGCTTTCTCTCGCGCGCGCTCTCTCTTTTTTTGCAATTATACGCCAAGCTTCAAGGAAGTTGTCCTTTTGTTCCAGCATTTATACATTGCGTCAATGTTGCGAAAAGAGGAGGCGGAGCGGTGGCACTTGGAGTAACGAGAGAGAGAGAGAGAGTGAGTGAGTGAGAGAGAGAGAGAGAGAGAGAGAGAGAGAGAGAGAAACACAAGCACACGACCTTATGTACACAAACCCAGAAATTCTCCACCCTAACAAAACCGGCGGATCAGCTCGGGTCACGTGCTCCAGCGCTCGCACCCTCGTCTACGGCAAAGTTAGCGCCGAGCAGCACAGCACGCTCGCCTTTTTTCCGCTCGGTTTCGTGTATACGGCTCACGGGAAGTGGGTAGACCAAGTGGCCCGGCAATTCTTCACCAATTCGCTCCGTGATGGAAAAACTGAACGTGGTGAAAGCGAGCGCGTGCGCGCGCGCGTGTATGTGTGTGTGTGAGTGAGATAGAGAGAGAGAGAGAGAGAGAGAGCCGGTGTATGCTGGCTGTCAGCACTGAGCGCGCGCGCACCCTGCCGTATAGCAAAACCGACGGAGGAGAGAAAACGCTTCCTCCGTTTATGTGATGTCTGTATTTGCTATTTGAAGTAGTAGAGAATGCATTAAACGATGCTCTCATTGGGTTGCCCTATAGCTCACTGTTACAGTCGAGTTGCATCACGAAGTTTGCTTACCTCTCTGCTGTCAATCATTTTTTCCTGGCTTCGCGCGACGACCAATAAACGCTGCCGCTTGTCCCTCAGGTAACTGGATGCGTTCAGTGTGTAATTACTATTATTATCATTTTGATAGTGATTTCTAGCGATACTCACTAAGCTATTTATATATTTGGTATTTTAGGTGTCACTATTTTAGAGCTGCATATGCATAGAGCTATATACATGTTAAGCACCCGCACGTACGTTTTCAGCAATCAATCTTATAAACAAAAGGCTTCACTAGTGTGTACCAATCTAGGGAAACCTTTGTAGAGCTAGGTAAGTTCTATGTACATCCTGAGAACAAAGGGTTGCCCTTACAGAAGAGTTTCTGAGAACCCGTGCACTCAAAAATCCCCCTTTTTTAAAGAGTGCAGCTAGGCTATTTAGTCTTATATCAAGTGTGTGAGGAATAACAGGTGGTTGTCTGAGGCTACAAGGCAAACTGGAGAACAGGCAAAGTGGTTGAGGTTTTCCACTTGAGTATATAGGCATTATTTCTCAGGTGGGATCTTGATGGTTGTTTCACCGCCAGTCAAACCTGGTAAAATATAGCGCTTTTTAAAACTTGGTGGAACTCACAACATGAAACTCACAACTCGAAACTAACCACAGACTTATTGCTTACAAGTTAAAGGTGTCTTTTTTTTTACGTCAAAGGTCACATTTCATGAAGCTGAATGTACGACATGAGTGCTCACAACTCTAATCCACACCAAGGGAACCTAATGAACGTTCATATTCTCTAAGAATTGAAACGGAGTGAGCAGCCCTATAGCAAATAAACTATTCAAATTATTTTTTTAATAGCATCGGTCCCTGGTGGTGAAGGCCTATAAACCCCACACAGCCCATGTTTGTACAGGTCATCGGAGCTTTGGTGTCACCTGTTAGTCGATATAGGTGTATCTGTTCCCTTACACACAAGGGAAAAGAAGTTCATTAATGCCTTCTTGTGTGGATGTATAAGGTAAACAAAACCCGTACACCTTGGGAAGCGTATATGAACTTCCAATTTAGTGTCACAATCCATATAACAATCAATTAGCCAATCTTTACGCTGTTTTAGACAAGCTGAAATGAATGTTTGGAATAAGTCGGGTATATACAAACTTTAATGCATGAGCTGATAAATAGCTCATATAAAGATACCACACTGTATGCATCCTATCTTTGACCTGGAAATGTGCTTGTGGTGTTACTTTAGAGCAAAGCATTAGCATAGCGGGTCTTCAAAGTCCAAATAATTCCCTTAAATAGTATTATTTTTTAAAAATATAGTCACGCATCCAACTGAACGGTACATACTAAAACCAAAGACATATAGGGTACTCTTGATGGTTAAAAAAAAAAAAAAAAAAAAATCATAGGCTATATTTTATTCTGAGTGCTGAATGATTTTCGCGCGACTCTTTAATGGTAATGCTGTTTGTGCGTTTTACAGTGTTATCCTATCATCTACTACAACTCTCCTTTACTAAAGGCTAAATAAGATCCGAATATTTGTCCGATTCGAGTTGCCTAAATTTGTCACCGGTTTGCATTTCCTTTCCAAGATGCCTACTGTAAATTGAGGATGTTATAGAGAGCGGGTTTTACATGTCTGGCTTCAGAAATTAGGAACGAAAAAGTCACGCACGAGACTGACTCAGATTACATTATTCTAAGCGCTTAGAATAAAGTTGTTTTTATAACAGCGGTCAACAAAGCCAAAGAGAGGTGGCTATTAATCCGAAAGCTACACTCTTGCTGTCTAAGTTCAAGTCTTTTTTAAGCATTAAAAGCCTGAAACAGCAACCTATATAACGAAATCACTGCCATTGTATGGCTGCGTGGTGTTAAAACAAATGATAAAGTGTTTGACGGGAGTTTCTTATTTTCTGAGCTCTGTATAAAGCGAGTTCTGAAAAAATTCGTTGACGGTATTTTGACAACCGCGTATTTTGTTCATTTAGGCTATTTCAGACATGACGGATGGAGACACGGGAATTGCGACTGTTTCAGAGAGTTATTTAAAAAGGCAGCCTGCCTGGTAACAAGAGTGTCTTTAGGAAAACACAAGAACATTTTTAATTTCTCCAAAACATCGACATTATTATTATAAACACCAAACAGAATAAATGTGCAAGACGAAACAGAAACACGGAGCATTTTCAGTAGAAGAAAAACCCAAAATGCAGCTTAAAAATATGATGATAAACGCACAATTAAATCTGTATGCAGCATTAATAATTAAGACTATAAGTGATATGAGAGAAAAAAACATACAGGCATGTAAAGATAGATCATTTCTACCCTACACAAATAAAGGTTCGACTTGGATTTATTGATCACTCCTTTTACCAATATATTAGCCTATTTTTAATTTCATGAATCAAATTTCAGTATGTTCGTTTGCTTAACACCTTGTATAAGCCCAGCACGCGCATTCTGCATTGCCTGTGTTATGTCTCACTTTTCTTTAGCAGCATTAGCCATTTGTTCAGTTGTGTGCTCTGTAAATGTGTCGATTCACATCGTTCACACACATGCAATTTAAATGGAGAAGGGAAATGGAAATACGTGGGCAATAAATAAGTCGAAAAATGTGTGTAGAAGCTATTACAAGATATCAAACTAAATGCTGCGTGTGACATTACTGGAAAAACAGGTAGCCTATTTTTTTCTGGAGGGGGTGAAACCTGTTCGCGCATTGTTTCTATTACTTTCAAGATTAGGCTATGTTTTTTTTTATTTCAGACTGCAGTGTTTTATACTCTGACGTCATAATTCTTTTTTGTAATAAAAGGAGCTACTTTTAACTCACTGATTGCAGAGTTCATTAAAGCCGGAGTCAAAACTGAATACTCAGCTAAACCTCCAACAACGGCGGAGTTATTGGAGTAATGAGTCATTACAATTACTGCACTAAACCTGAAATAGGATATATATTGTCTTTCATTTTTCCCCCCTTGATGAGTCATAAGCTTGTTCTATTGCGCCGTATTCTTGAAATGACTGACATGGTAATGTAGGCCGTAACAGATGAGTATGTGAAAGGTCACGTTGTATCGGTTTAACTCTGAACCTTACTCATCCTCAATTTAACTCTTAATTATAAATACTATCAAGTTGCTTAATCTAGACCAATAGACCATGGGTTACCATTATCTCACTTAACCTTTAAGATAACACGCTTGATTTCATTCATTCATTCATTCATGACTACAGTAATCGGAGTAGGATCTAGTCTAGCCTATAATTTAGGTGCACTGAATATAATGATAAAGATTGATAAATAATGATAAAGCATTGATTTAATATTTATACACACAATTTTCACAGTCAAGCAAAGTTTCTACTGTCCAGAAAAGTTTTAACACAACCAAAACTAAAAACAAACACAAGAAACAAGCAAAACCTTCCATATTGAATTAACACCTACAATCTTCACACCTCACTGTATAATTATTCAGCACAAGGAGTTAATTCAGATCATTAATCCAGCTCTCACATGGTCATTTGGCCTGTTAGGATGTAATTCCAGTGCCATTCAGAGTCATATCCTGCTTTCACTCTTCTGTCGTGTCAGCTCAGTGTTGCCAGATTGGGCAATTTCCCTCCAAGTATATTTTATATTACTTTGAATCTACATTGACTGTAACGTTTCTTGTGTTTGTAAAGAACCTATGATCTGGACGGGTTTAGTGAAGAAGGTTGTCATTGTTAATTGTTACATTTAATGGCACCCGTACACTAATTCCTTTTTGGTTTGTCCATTTGGGGGTATTTTTAAAGGTGCTTAACGGTTTCAATTTCAGAAAAAAAGTTCAAAGTAAAACCATTTTAAAAAGATAGAATAATTAACTGTTAAAAATACACCATACCAATTAACTGTTAAAATACTCCTTAAGAGAGCTCTATTTTTTTATTTCACTTTTACATAGCAAAGAGGAAAAGAACCCATTTGGATGATAGGACGTCCAGACAGATGTCTCATGGCCTCCTGTCTCGCAACTTGTTCATGTCTGATCATGTATTGCCTTCTCTGATATCACAACCGTCCTAGGCTTGTGCCTAGTTCCAGGATCAGATTTCTCTCCTGTTTGGAACCCATTATAATCATCAGTATTAATTCCTATATGGTAGTGCATTCGGGGCTCATATGAATTCTAAAACTTCTCTAAAAATTAGTTGTGGTTCCCCAGTGTACTGATTTTGAGTCACATAGGCAGTCCTGAGATCTGTGTCGGTCTTGAAGAATCCCAGATCTGGGGTCAGGTTGCAGCATGTCAGCTCTAATCTCGGTCACAGCAGCATGACAGTCAGAACTGATCCAGAAGCAGAGTATCCACACTGTGATGCTTCAGAACGGGCGAGACCTATTTATAAAGAGTTGCTAGCCTCTTCAGTTTCACTGTCTGCTCTCCATCCCTATACTGCTGAGCATTCAGGAGCCTTTTACTTCGCCAAACAAGAAAACAGATCCAAGAGGGTTGTCCAAGCGTTCGACATAAACAGAAAACAAATACAGTGGAAACTGCATGTGGCAAGGTTAGAAGGTCAGGAGTGGTTGTGTGTTTGTTTGTGCCTGCGTGTGTGAGGGTGTGTTAGTGTGGTGCACTGCTTTCATATGACATTCTGTTAATACACGCTCAGAGTAGTTGTGATCTGACTTTACCTGTGTAAAATTACTTAATATTTATTTCGTGAAATTTGTACAATATCCTGGAAAAAAACAGCTCATTCATTCTGATGTGACATTAGAAGTGTTTTGAGAAGGGTTTTAAAGGTGCGATTTTTTTCTGAAGTAAAAATCATTTTGTAATAATGGGTGAAGGTGAAAAGGAGACGGCTCTATTTGTCAGTCAATTCTGAAAGCAACACCTTTTACACTAGTATTCAGGTGTTCTAGCCTGGGCAGGACAACTGTAAACAGTTTTGGGGGTGTGGCTTTGGATGGAACACTCAATAAAGAGTCTGTGTTTTCTTTTCAAACCACGGACTGTAACTTTAACTGATTTAGCTGTCCTAGTGTGCTCACACAGGGGAAGAACAATATTATATTTTAGGGGTCAAATGAGGTGCCTAGGAGGCCTGCATTTTAGTGGCCATGTGTAACTTCTCTATTTTGTATTGGCTAGTCTCAAGGCACAGGATGTGTGTGTGTGTATGTGTGTGTGTGTGTGTGTGTGTGTGTGTGTGTGTGTGTGTGTGTGTTTATACAGGCATTTTGAGGAAGTTAATAAGTAAAAGTACAGTGGTTAGAGATACCTCCTGCTGTCATGGCCTGAACTAGGTCAGAATCCAGAGAGATCACTGAGTTAGAACGATGTGCCCTCTGCAGAAAGAAAAAGAATCAAGTGAAGACTTTCATTCCCTTTATTTCTCTGTTACTCTCTGCCTTTTTTTGTTGCCATGGAATGATAATTAGATAGTAAGACTGACCTACATGTCCCCATAATGAATTGTGGGCTGCTCTTCATTTAAGTGTGACATCTTGCCAACAGGGGAAAGGCCAAGGGTCCCTGTCACAAGACACAAGAACCAGAAACACACGAAGAACCGCCCAGATCAGCACCCATTTGGCCTCGTGGGAACTGTGGAGGAGGACTTTATGGAAATGCAGACGTAAAAAAAAAAAAAGGAACTTGTAGTAGCCTCAGGCCATCTCACTGATTTTATTTTCTTCCACAAAAACAACCACAAAAGCTTAAATGACTGGTTCAACAGTTCATTATATTTATCAGCTCAGACAGGTTTGGTGTCCGATGTTTGAGTTACGAGGTTATTGTACCTCTAACGTGCAACGGAAGTTTATCTCACTTAATTCTCTGTTTTAAATGTTCCCTTTTGTTTTCCCTTTGTTTGTTCGATAAACCATTCCTTTATTTCTTTTAACAATTCATATTATAATCAGAATGACTAAATATATCTTAATAGATATGATAGAATCTATAACCTAAATCTCACAATATTATAAAATTAATACATCCAGAGAAAGATGAAATAATTTCATAAGTTTGCTGGTGTAGTCCAAGATCTAAATGTTATGTATGGAAATACATTTAATTTGTTCAATAGTTATAAATAAACAAATAAGCCAATATAATGTGGTCCAGGTCCAGGAAATAAAAGTGTTGCTGTTTAGAATGCAAATTACTACAGGACTCTACAGGAGTTATGGTACTGTACTAACACTGAACTTGAACTTGAACCTTGAATCTGAATCAGCATGATGACCCACCACTTAGCTATTATGGATAGCATGCATATTAATGGTGTTATGAGGGTTACATTTCTATCCAAGCTGAGATGGACACCATATATGCATGCACACACACACACACACACACACACACACACACACACACACACACACACACACACACACACACACACA
>JAQQZR010000010.1:6342655-6356591 GCA_030068235.1 Notoglanidium macrostoma
ACACACACACACACACACACACACACACACACACACACACACACACACACACACACACACACACACACACTGTACTCAATGCTGGGAATGCCATGCATCTTGTGCTCAGTCAGCTTGTCTCTATGTTAATTCATGAGGTCAAATGCCATAGTGACCCCAGTCAGCTTCAAATACACCAATGCTAACTCTTTAAAGGTGTAGTTTGTAATTTTTCAAGTGTTTTAAATTTTTTTTTTAAATATCAATATCATTCTAATTATATCTTAGAAAAATGGTGATTCGCAATATTGACATGCAACGGATCTGGATGGTTTGTGTATTTAAAGCTCCTGTAAACTTATTTTCTGGTCCAGAAATGAGTTCCTTCTAAGTTATGAAATCTCCAATCCGGCCTTTTTTCTTAAAAGAATATATGTAGCTTGAAATGACAAAGCCTGGTTATTGGGAGGAAGAGGAAGGCTTGTCATTAGTTGGTTAGAGGTAGCAGAGGGCTTTAACAAAACAAAATGCTACCTTAAATATAAAAACATCAGAAAATGGCTTTTACACTTTCCATATGTATTACAGTCTTTTCTTGGACACAATGTATTTGTATTTTATAGTGTATAGTCCAATAATGCGTAAAATAGTTAAATGGTTATCACAATACCAACAGCAATTTTGGCGAGATGAAAATGCCATGAACACCACCAGTAGCAGTGATAAGAGTTACAAAAGGAGCAGTTACAAGAGAAGTTCCGCTATTACATACTGTAGCAGACTGTTTGTGTTTTCAGAGGCCGGTTCAGTAGCAGGAATCTCTCTGGCATGACTTGCCAACAGAGGCAGCTGTGTGGCTCACAGACAGACACACACACACACACAGGCACACATACACACCCATGGTGTCTGTAACCACCCCCCAGCTGTTGCCTGACTGCATGTCAGAGCTGCCACAGTGAACGCGAGCGTGGATGCCAAAGATTCTAGCTTCTGACATGCTCTCTCTCCCTCTCTTTCTCTCTTGCCCCCCTCTATCCACCTAGCAGACTGATGAGTGTATGAGGAAGGGAATGTACCTAAATGTGTACCAGTGTGAGTTTGCGTGGCACACTCCGCAGGCACCCAAACCATTTGCACTTGCTAATGGCGCTCGCCAACCACACCAAAGGTTTAAACTGGGGAGGTGTTTCAAACACAAGGATGCCATGACACTTAGCTGTCTCTTAAGAAAGGCCATCAAAGGCAGCAGTACGTCCAGCTGGGTGCTGGGATTAATCTTAGACATAAGAAATGTGGTGGCAGAGCTGTACAAGGCTGTAGGGATCTCTGTTGAGGTGATTAGGAACTTGCTATAGGTTACTTTTTAATGCAGATCCTTCTCAATGTACCAACATTCATAATCACATATATAAAATTGGATATTCATTGTAAAAGTTATTGATGACCGTATATAATAAAACTACATTTTGTATGCTCAGTTATACTTTATGCTAACATTTTGCCAAGAAAAGAATTCAGATTTGAGTAACTCTTACAAAAAAATATAAACTAAGCCTCAATTGTCAACACTATCCGTTTTAACTATGTACATTATGAATGTTCACGTTCATTTCTATGTATCGTTCATTTATCCCAACTTAAATCTTTAAATTACCTGACCTAAGATTTTAGTAAACATCCGAACTAATGATTTTGAGTTACAGCCTTGCCATGAGTTGTTTTATTCTGTATTAAAGTATCATAATAATGTCATAAACATGTCCTGACAACGGCCGTAACTGGGTAGAGTTGTTGAGTGATATAACAGCGTCTTGTTAGCCTATGTGCTCTTATATTAACCAGAGCACCATTCATGCCAAATAAGATGACATGACATAACAAAAATTAGCATGCGATTCAAACACTAGGGAATAAACATGACAGCTATCATATCAATCACTGGAATAAGACTCAGAGCCATCAAAGCTAACACAAGCAGGCACATGAACATCTTTCTCCAAGCGTGCCATCCCTCATCACTGGACATTTAGCACTAAAGCCTGAGACTCAGCAGAAAATGTCATCACAGAATTCTATCAATAAAGTAGCAATTACTAAATCATTGCAGAAATGACAATATCACATTGTACATATATAATAAAGGTATATAATATGTTTTCTATTATCCTTAAATGTATGTACAAATTCAGTATACATTCTTTCATACCTCTATTCCATTATACATCCACCTTAGCATAAATTATATATCATATAGTATGCATTCACCAAGACAAATATCTCATATGTGTTACACTCCTCCTAATTCTGATGCCGATACTGGTGACACGACAGTTATGGATATAAACTCTCACGACAACGTATGACCACATATGACATCAGCCATGATGACACCATTATGTCCAGTCTTATGATGCAGGCTTCAAAAAGTGTTACCAACCTTACCATCCTGACCAAATTCTGTAACAGATTGTGCAATAGGTTGTGCTCTCAATTTCAGATTATATGATATGATATGAAAGAAAATAATCATCAATCTGAAATTGTGCATAAAAAAAGAAAAAAAAAGAAAAAACAGAAACAAAAGCATTCTTCTGAGCTTGACTCATTCTCAAGTGAGCTTGAGGTAATAAAGATATTGTTCCCTGTCCATTCGCATGTTTTGCCTATGTTGCACCATTGCCACTACAGGAGTCGTGTCATCCTATGCCGTTGTCCTAATATTGGCTTTTGAATGAGCATTGTAGCAGTGATCGTGCTGAGATTTTTCTAAAAATAAAAATCATACTGTGTAAATCCAGCTTAGCATTTTCAACTTCTGGCAAATTTCTTACTAGTGAAGACAAAGTTCAAGAATGTAGCAGAATTACACTGATGCTACTGTGTAACTGGATAGTTGACATGTTATTGGTCACTCTCATTTAGTCTCTATTAGCTTCTATTTCTTTTTGTCTTAAACTAATTGCACTAAACTATTTCCACTATTCCACTAAAAGATGCAACTTGTTGGAGGAAAACATAAACTGATGCAAGAAAAGCAACAGGGAGGGGGGGGGGAGGGGAGAAGGCGAGAGAGCGAGTACTTTTATAAACCAGTGAACATGTGTGAAAGAGAGATAAAGAGAGAGAACAAAAGACATACGGCTGGGATAACTCTGGGTGCGTGAACTGTCATTTATATATTGAACATGAATCATCTTCAATGAAAGAAACCCACACACTGACCATAAGCACACCAAAGCAGACCAAAGATCAAATTCAAAAGTGTGTGTTAGATAAAAAGAGCGCATGCAGCATATAGTGGTATTGCTACACATACTGTAAATCATCATGTTTACTGTTAAAAGCCTACACATTGTGTGTAAGCCTGCAGCAGCTATTAGATGAGGTATTATTCTGGGTGTGAAAATCTTCCTACTCAGTTGCTATTGAAGTGCTTCTATTGTGAATTGTATTGCATCTTATTATTGTTATTATTATTATTATTATTATTATTATTATTTAACTGTTAATTAGAATGATATTGATGCAGTGCACATAAGTTAACAATGTTTTTATTCATTGATAGTCATTGATAGTCTGATGCCTATGTTAAAAAAAATTGCTACAAAAGACTATATCATGCTCCAAAAAAAGAAAAAAAAATCTGATAATATTTAATGAATGCAAGATAAAAGATCTGCCACCTGTCATCTAAATATTGTGCTTCTCCTCTGATGTCAATTTGAAAAATGCATGATGTGCATTTGGATATGAAAGGCATTTGCAGATGAGACATTGCACTTGTGGTCCTTGGATGTAAAATGAATCAAACTGTGCTCTTTTCAGTACAAATCCATCATGTCATCAATGCACTAAAAGCAGAGGAGAAGGAAGTAGGTGGTTCATGAGATGTGTCCTTAAAGGTTCAATTTTAAAATAAGACCACACGTTCCTAGAGTGCAAACATCCCTGATGCATATGATAATTTTTTTTAGCATTCTAAGAAAGAAAGAAAGAAAGAACAATATTTTTATAGCAGTTATAGAATATATGTGTAAACACACGTGATTATTCTCTGTAATCGGTTGTCAAATTCCTTTAAATGTTGCAACTGAATATTAATTGATTGTTCACTTCCTAAAACAAAGAAACTGAAGAGAAGGTAATATCATAATTTTTTCATAAGTGCCAGATTCTTTATTATTTATTTACCCACAGCAATGTTTTATTGACATTGCTAATATTTAGCTAGAGATGGGTGACAAATTAAAGTTAAAACTGGTGGCTCTGTTATGCTGTGGGGGACATTTTGCTGGCATGGTTTGCGTCCCATTAGAGGAAACGTCACTGCAAATCAATACAAAGTTCTTCTGACTGATCACCTTTATCCTATGATAAAACATTTATCCTGATGGGAGCGGTCTCTTCCTGGATGAGTCCACCCCTATCCACCGGGCACACGGGCTCACTGACTAGATTGATAAGGATGAAAATGATGTCAATCATATACTATGGCCTTCACAGTAACCAGATCTTAATCCAATTGAACATCTGAGGGAGATTCTGGAGTGATGAGTTGCACAGAGCTTGAACAACGATCATCAAAGCAGTAAATGAGGGAATATCTTTTGGAAACTTGCAGTTCCTCTCTCCAGTTCATCTCTCAACACCTAACCAGTACCCTTTACATCCGTTTTTCCTTTCATTTAGACTTCTTTTCAATATATATGCTCACTACATGGAGCATACACAGTGCACGATACAGTATGTCTCATTGACTTCCATTGGAGATTCACCTACATATTCCAATAAATGACTGCTAGGAATGAAGTACTTGCATGTAATATCACATTCGAAACCCATGATTTACTAGTTTGTTAAATTTCATTAGTAAACATATACAAATTAAAATATGTGAAAATATCTGAACATGAATTTACTCAGCAATCTTTTTTCTAAACTGTGAAATGTGTATCATTGAATCTATAGCATGTTAATGCAATTAGAAGGCAAGTTGTAATAAGTCAGAGGATAAAAATACATGAATAATTAATAAAATCTAGCATAGCCAATGGCAAAGACTTTTTTTTTCAGATCACTGATCTGCTTTTCTTACCTCTATCTATGTCATGTTTCTTCTCATACATTATCAAACTTTTCCCTGGTCTTGAGTCAGTATACGTCCCTCTAACATTGTTAAAAAGTGAGATGTAAGTATGTGGAGCTGATCTTGAATCAGCAGGAAGGGAAGTTGAGCTGTGGAGGTAGCTAACAGCAGCCCACAGCACAGCCGTGTGGAGGCAGGGGGGAAAGCTCGTCTCTGTCATCCCCTCGGAGAGAGGACACGCTGCTGCAACTCTACACCACGGCACCTCAATGCAGCCTCAGCTATTCCCAATAATACAACACACCCAATCACTTACTTACACACACACACACACACACACAGAGTGAGAGAGAGAGAGAGAGAGAGAGAGAGAGAGAGAGAGAGAGAGCTTCTTTATCTGTTCCTGATCTCTAATAGAGAAAGAAAAGGATAATTATGCACAAATGTAAGTAGTGCTTAACATATAATATGGTATACATTCTCATCTAGGGGTTGTTATCGATTCCAATTCTTTAAATGAAACTAAATAAGCTACATGAAATATCCATTAAAGGGATACTCCAGTGGTTTTGAGCCTAATCTCTATCTACAGCATCTGTATTGCCTGCATGATCACCACAAACAATTTCGAAGATTTACAGGACTGAGAGATGAACAGAAAACCTGTTTACTCAAAATATCACACTTAACGGGGGTCTAAGGGCAGTTGTTGAACTTTGTCAATATACATTGAAAACTGAAAGATAAAACAAAACTAAAACAATACATTCTAATAGGAAAGATCCTGGAATGAGGCATACATGAAAAAATATATCAAAGATGTTCTCATGGTATTTTGTGCATCTTTAAAACTGTAGTGCAGTAAAATAAAATGTCATTTCCGTTGCACGCGAATTTGTGGTTTCCTTTTTTGAGCTGACCAACACTGACTACAAGAGCAGCATAAACTGCCAATGGAAAGGTTTTCCCTTTTGAAAAAGTTGTCCTTCAAAGGACAAAATATTCATTTAGAACAGAATTTACAAATACCTTTGTTTGAAGAATGACACAACAACTGCCCTTAGAGTTTCATTATATGTGAGGGTTGAGTAAACAAGTTTTCTGTTTTTTTTCCGTACACGTGTGGTTGTGTGGTAATCACACAGACTCTGTACAAAACAGTCATGTTGAAAAATACTGGTGTATTCCTTTAATCTGAAATTAAAATACATTAAATAAACATCAGTGTGGATAATTAAAATATTCATATTCTGACAACAGTCCTGGTTCCAACAGTCCAGAAGTTCGAGGGATGAGTCGTTTAAATGAGGTGGTGAGTGAATGTGTCTGAGTGTGTGTATAAGCGCTGAGAGGGGGTGGAAATCCATGAACCATGTCCAGCTCTGTGTGTTTGACTCTGCTGTATACTGAGTTGATCATACCCCCAGTCCACCTTCCCATAACAGTTAAGTCCTTGTGGTTTGTTTATTCACTCCTGTAATAATGACATGATACGTGGACTAGTACAGTCAAGCTGGAATGGTGATACATGTCTGACTAAGAATACTACTAAGCTGATCAGTGTGTTATTTGCATATTGGAATGCATGAATTGTAGCAGTGCAGCGAGTGCAGCTGCAAATACTGTATATTGCAAAAGGGACAGGTGAAAATGAAACTTTTAGGTATGTAGGCGTATTTTCACATTTGCGTGTATGCTCGTGAAATATGTCTGTGTTTTACGTAGTATGACACCCACGAGTCACGATCGATACTGAGTCACTCACATACAGAACACACGCTTGTTTTTGCCATTACAAAGAAGAATCAAAACAGACTTTTTTTTTCAAGATTTCCCTTGGCTAGATATTACAGTGTGTAAAGATTGATTTACATGTGTTACTATTTGTGCTATGTGTTCTTTCTGAGTCATGGCAGAAAACATGCAGGAAATCAGCGAGATGATAAAAAGAAAACACTAACACTATTAGAGCTAAACTGCAGCACTGTGCAATAACTACTCTGACTCCAAAAGTAGCTCTTCCATAGTCAAGTACTTGTGTGCGTTTGATTCCCATTGCATTTTAGTACTTGTGGAGTTCTTTGGAAGTAAAATGCAGGGTGGGGCATCATCTGTGGCAGTCACAGGGTGGTAAAAAGCCTGTCCAATTATTTCATTCAGTCAGAATAAAATGATTGGATGGCCTACATGCCTGTCTACCGGTGAGCACTGCGCAGTATTCTTCCACAAGGCTAGATTGACATAATGGGGACATATTGCTAAAGTTAGCAAACTAGTTGAAAGCTGTGAGTACTAAGAATAGCCATGTTTGTTGTATACATTAATTATGATAATGTTAGGTGTATTCATTCATGTGATTGAGATATGAGGTAATATGACAATGACGCACTACTCTCCTCTTCCCAACACACACTCTCGTGGACTCATCCACCAGCAGCAGTCAGGCAGTGCGCGTTCATATATTTTAGAGGAGTGGCTTTGGAGGGAGGCCTGAAAGGAAGGGGTGAGATTTTTTTTTTCCTTGGATACTTTCAAAATCTAGTTGATGGTTTCTTCAAAATTCTTCAAAAAGTTTAGCTTTAATAAAACAGCACTTTAACTTTTCTGACATAAAAAATACCCGAAAAAAAACCCAGACATTTTATTTTATTTTATAGCATTTTATTATTAAACCCGAAGCACAGCAGGTTTGTTAAGCTGTAGAAATGGCAGTGAACAACCCAAATCAAGCCAAATGTGCCAATACTTTAATTGGAGTGAGAAAAGAGAAAAAAAAAAAAACTTTTTTTACATGATATTAAAATAAAAAACAACAACAAAAAATATAAGATCATTATTTTCTGTGGTTGAATGTCAAACACTGTCGTACTAGTCATGCAGTGTATTATATAGCTCATATACTGCTATCATGTTATACACATGTTGTATATATATATATATATATAATGCATTGGAAGCAATTTAGGATTAAATTTAAATAAAATTCAGAAACATCATAAGAAATGTAATGTAATAGTATATTGCCTGTTACCAGAAAAACTACAGGTAAGGGAATAGAAATAAACGTGTAACAAGAAGTCGTATAATAAAATTGTAATACTGCCTCCTAAAACCACATCATTCTAAATATCATGTCACTATATGAAGTAACAAGTAGGTAGTCTGCTATTTTGTCAAACATTTTTTCACCGTTCTGCACTATTTATAGCTCTGACTTGTTTGATAGGTCATGACAACACGCGTTACTAAAATTAGTACAGGTTCTTAGCTATAGATCTTCTATATCCTCTCAATGCACCTCAACATTGATGCTCCCAAGTCTATAAAAATGTTGTACTGGAGGAATGAACACCATTGTTCTAAAGCATATTCCTCTCAACTAGTATTTTGATGATATTGATGGAGAGTGCTCTCTCTAACACGGTGGTGTAAAATCTCCCATAGGTATTCGATTGGGTTGCGTTCTCTTGACTGTGTAGGCCATAGCAAATGATTTCTATCTTTTTCATCCTCATTTATATATTCAGTGAGCCTTTGTACCCTGTGGATGGGCCAGAATCATCTTGGAAGAGGCCACTCCCATCAGAATAGAAATTATATAACAATTGTAATAAAACTATGCTGGCAAAATGGCCACCAAGAGCATAACGATTTTCCTTTCATTTCTTTTCTTTAATGTGTTAGTTGTATGAATGTACTTGACTAAAAGTCATTTGAAAAACTTATCACAGAGTTTGGCGTGTTGTAACATCCCAGTGTGTTTCTTTAACTCTGCTTTCCTCGTTCTCTTTCACTCACTCCCTCGTAGTTCAGAGTTAATGTAGCATTTTATATTTGAAATTGCACATATGCAGCAGTTTTTGGCCTTCACGTGGCAGGGAATGGTTTGCAGCGAATCAAAACGCGTGAAGGACAAACATGGATTCTCCTGTCCAATCAGAAGGTAGCAGGGAGGCCCTATCGCTATAGAGACTATCGCCATGGCATGTCTCCAGGGGAGTGGCCCTTGACAATCCAGTTCTGCAGGTTAAAAGCCAAAAGAACCGGTTGGCTGAGTTGTCAGGAACGACATTAACAAAAGCTAACAACACCATAGACAACTCGTCTGTTGTGTGACAACTGTAAATCACACAGGAATAATTCTTTTGAAATCAAACTTTGCTTGACTTTTTTTTTTTTTGCTGCCACTGCTGAATGCAGCACTACCATAGAAAACAAAAATCCTCTGTCACCATCAATCCACTTGTTTGGCAATAGAGAGAATAACAGGCATTGAGAGAGCAAGAGGAGGAGAGAGAGCAGACTATAATGGCAAGAGCACATGGTAAATAAAATGGGAGGAAGAACAGTGAGTGTGTGGCGAAAGCAGACTTCAGTGTCGCGTGACTCCGGCTCTGTCTCTGCAAGGCTGGGAGACAAAACTGCTCTTCACGCCCAGAAAGAAGTGGGTTTATGGGGCAGAGGGAGGAAAACAAGGAGGAGGTGGAGGAGTTCAGGGCGGTCAGACTTCACTGTGGTGGTGTCTTTGTGTTATATCCATGTGTACTGCATTGAACTGGCTGTAGCTGGGCGTACTGTATAATACGTACATACGTGTGGCAGCATAGACAAACCCTTCACACTGTGATATTTTGACATTTTCTACTATATATAGAATGTTTTCTAAAATATTTATCTCTTTTGTATTTATCTCAATCTGAAGTAAAGTTCTCAAATTTCCCCCAAAAAGTGAAAACTGAGAAAATTGCAACGATCACATCCCAAGTCCTTTGTGACACACCACAACAATGATCTAAAAGCCACTGCTATTTATTGATGTAATTTGCATTTCATGTAACATGTAATACATAAAATACTAAAATAGTAAATATGAACATGCCTTTATACATGCCTTTATTTCTTGATCCGCTTCTGCATTTGCATTTGTTAAACCGGTTCGTCATCTACCTACATCCTCATCTAAAGCCTAGGTTTATATGGTTAAAAAGTTAATATCAATATTTCTAAACTGTTTTTGAGAATATATTCTTGTTTTTTTAAGTTGAGGTTGTCAAGTTGAGGATGTTATAGGCAGAAAATAGTTTTTTGGGCCAAAAGCCTACTTTTTTTTTTTTGACATTTTTAGATTTTGGTTTGCCAGAATTCAGATGCAGCATCATCCAACGGGTTTTCCCAGACCGCTACACATATTACAACTTACAATTACAAGAACATTATAATTTTTGGGATGAGTTTTGAAGAGCTTGTTGTGAGATTGCGAGTTTATGGATGAAAAAAAAAATCTAAACTGACATTTTTTTTTTACTTTGTTAGTTTATGTCTCTATTCATATTTTGAACAATGCATCAATGTAAGACACTTAAAAAAGAAAAAAAGCATCTTGTATTTCTGTAATCCTCCATCAAAACGCAATGGCCTGCCTGAGAAAAACAATCTTCACAAAAATCATCTTCACAGTCCAGTTAATCTCATGGATAGAAACAAAGCCCAGCTTTTGGGGTTATTATTTAAAATTTTGATGATCCTGTTTCACTCCAAAATATCTTCTTACTAAAGAAAGAAAAATTCCACTTACCACAAATCAGTCAGGACATGTTTAGCCCAACATTTTACATATCCACTGGAGCTATGAGGCTAATAATGAAAGGCTAGGTCATGTTAAATCAAAATGGCTGCCACTACAACACTGCAGCATCCAGCTAGATAGTGAGGTCCTGTTTATTTTTATAGATTACAGCATGTGATAAAGTGGATATGGTTTGAGGCAGATATTTCCAGAAAAGATTTGAAGTGAGTCAAACTTCTATAATTTGTTAGCTGTATTAGCATACTCCAAACTAATGATGCAAAGCTTTTAAGATGTTTTAGAGTGTTATTATTGGCATGTCTATTATGCTGTTTGTCATTAAAATGTCACGATGCTTCATGCAGGTCAACCTACAGAAGGTTCTTTAATATATATACATAGGAAATGACTCATATGAAGAGGGTTTTTTTAAACCAATTTCAGTGACTGGTTAAAGTTAGCTCAGAATATCCACTCAATGTATGGTACTTTTGTTGGAATGGCTAGATAAAGACTTTTAAGGGTTTGTCTAAGGAGGAGTTTCAGTTTAAAAAGTTCAACCATGACAAAGGAAAGGACTGGAGAGCGAGCAGAGCTTTTCAGAATTGTGAATGCAAAACCACGTGTTGCTTACAAGGGGGCACCTAATGAACTGCCTTTGTGTGTGTGTGTGTGTGTGTGTGTGCGTGTGTGTGTGTGTGTGTGTGTGTGTGTGTGTGTGTGTGTGTGTAAGTGTGCAGCTGGGGCAAGAGATGTAGGGACACACACTCACTGTGCTTGTATTGATCGTGCTGCAGCTAGAACCCATCTAGAAGCACAAGCCCTGGGGCACTACGAGAAAGAGAGAAAGAGAGAGAGAGAGAGAGACAGAGAGAGAGAGAGAGAGAGAGAGAGATAGAAGCAGGAGAGGGAGGGGAAAATAGTGGGAACAAAAGACAACCAGAGTTTTTACTCCAGCGTTTTGGACAAAGAGGGTATGTGTATGTGTGTCAGCCACACTCTTACACACACACACCGAACGAATAAGAGAGAGGCTGAAAGACTGCTGGGTCTCCTGGCTTCGGCCCAGAGGATGATGTCATGGGGATGACTTCACCATGCAGTGTCATCACGGCCTCCTCCCCTGCTCCCCATCCATCCATCCATCCCTCCCCCTCTTCCTCCCTCCCTTCATCTCTCTCCTTCTCCTTCTCCCTCACTCCACCCTCGCTGAGAAGGTGCTGCTACACGCACTCGCGCCAAAACACAAGCCATGACAATCCGCCTGCCTGGGCTACCGCCACTGCACTGTTTAAAGACAAAGAGACACGATTAGAGACACAGAAGGGAAGGCCCACAATGAAAAAAAAAAACAGTCAGAAAGTTGAAAGCAGAAAGAGAATGTTGTCATATTGTCAGGTGTTGAACAGAAAAAAGTAAGACAAAAGAATTAGAGGTCTGTGTTGGAGATGCTAAATAGGGATTAAGTGGCTTAGGGACAGTGAAAAGAAAAAGGGAGCGAGAGATATTGTGAGGGGGTGGGCTGGTTTAATTACATTTCTCAGTGCCACTCTGCTGCCATAAGGCCCAACAGTAAACAGCAATGTGCATGCACACAATACACACACACACACACACGCACAGCAGGGCATAGGGAGGTGCAGTTCTACCACCCTTACAGACTGCTTCCGCTTACTCACACAAACAAATGACGACAAACACACCAAAGAGCGAACACATCTCAATATAAGGGCATGGAGTGCACATAAAATAAACAAAGCAGCCAAAGGGTTATTTAAAAGGCCATTTTCATAGTTACAGTTTTTATTTCTTATGTATTTTTTAAACCTACTGGTCAAGCCTTTTTGATCAAGTAGTATTATTACTATAATAGTCTAATAATATCTACACTATAAGCCTTGTAGCATGTTCTCTGTCAAAACTCCAACTGAAACATGAGTGAGGTGTGTAAGGTGCGTAAGGTATATAATTAACCCATCCTTTACATGTTCCCATTTTTGTTTAAGACACTGATGGTAGATCAGTGTCTTTAAAAAAAAGCAGTTGGGCAGCAGTAACTATATCCAGATTGGGCCAGACCTGGACCAGGCAGGGGGGCGACAGGCTTTGGACCGATGAAAAGAGAGCTAGAGAGAGAGGGATAAAGAGTGAAAGCAAGAGAGATGTATGCATTGCCAGGACTCCTGACTCTAATGCATCTGTCACTGAGTCACAAGTATCAACTGTGATCGTGTGCCTCAATGTCTGTTATATGTGTGATCTATACCCTGTAAATCCAATAACCAAATGACAAAAGAATTTGGATGATATTCCATTAGTCAATTATGCAAATCAAAAATTTTTTTTTATGTGTATATGAGAACCTGCACTGAATTAACATATTTTATATATTTTATTTGCAGGTCCCCTCATAAGCACTTTATAGAACATTCATAGTATGTACATAAGTTGTTTATAAATCCCATCGCGACATTTATGAGCACTTAGATCAACAACTGGACGTACACCACTACCTAAATGTGTCTACTCGTGCTTGCAGTTGTCTATATAAATGACTGTAAATGTCCATTTGATTAAATATTTTAATAAAGTACCAGCGTATAAAACTGAGCTAAAGGGATACTTTAATTCAACACCGGTCATTTTATCCAAATTAAAAAAGAACCATGCATGAACTTCACAGTCTGATGCTTTTTGTATGAAAACACACTTCGATTTAGACTGTTTGCAGCCAAATTCTATCAAAGCATGGATTTATTTTATGAACAGAATCCACTAATTTTAATATGACACATAGGCAACTATATATCATCATATTTATACGGAATATTGGAGGCAATTTAGATCTTAAATTTTACTTACCACTAAACCCAAAACAAACACACTCTCTTAAAATGTACATTTTATACATTATATAAACAGCACTTTTCCTAGTTTTACTAAAATTACAGTTCAGTTCACATTGACATTATGCATATTTTCCAGTTATTGAGCTTTAGATTAAACACATTAATTTCAAGTGACCAGTTGAGTAGGTTTGTAATAACTATATTAAAAACTATAATAACCGTAATTAGTTATTTGTGATGTCCATAAGTGTAAAAGCTATTAAAATTTTTTTTAAATTAAAATAAATTGAGGAGTCTCTGGTTATGTGTCACTGACCTCCACTTTGAGAATCATGGTGTTACTGTATACCGATACTGCATTAACATTTCGGTCCTATTTCTCTCTCTCTCTCTCTCTCTCTCACACACACACACACACACACACACACACACACACACACACACACACACACA
>JAQQZR010000010.1:6356691-6374328 GCA_030068235.1 Notoglanidium macrostoma
CACACACACACACACACACACACACACACACACACACACACACACACACACACACACACACACACACACTCTCTCCCTCGCGCCTCAGTTCTTCCCCAGCACATGGTTCAAATGAGGCCCTCACCAGGTCTGGTTGTGATTAGACCAGGCTAATGTGTAAAACCTCACTATCTTAAAGGCACTAATAGCATGGCCCATTAACGACATACTAATTACACCGTGTTTGTGCCCACGGGGAGGGAGGGGGGCAGCTGCTTTGAAGTTGTGCCACAGCGTCTGCCTGTAAGAAGGCTACTTACTTCAGCGAGGGGGTGGAGGGCGGGCACACGCTGAGGCCTGTAAGAGAAGTTAACAGCAAAGTGTTGACAGCCTTGTTTATCTGTTATTCTGCAGCTCTCTCTCTCACTCTCTCTCTCTCTCTCTCGCTCTCTCTTTCTCTGTCTCATATATCTGTTATCAATATAGTTTTTACTTCAGCTTCCTAGTATTGTGCACGTTCTCCCTAATTGCCTCAAATTACTTCATGTCTTTACCAATTCTTCAATTTTTCTTACAGCCTCTTTCACTTCTCCTATTTTCGAAGGAATTTAATTGAGAAAGAGTTAAGCAAGCCAAAGTTAGTCCAATCAATCAGAAAGACATCTTGTACATTTTCAAAGCACATATTGGGAGTAAAGCTTGCATCCCTATAATACAGTGTGTATAGGCTGCAGGTTTGAATGTTGCAAATCCCAATGCCTTATTTAGAAAAGTTTATTACTGAAAATGTTTATTACTGGAAATGACCAAACATGTTCGCGGCACATGTTATTGCCATGTAGCGACAGCTACAAAGTCCATAAAAAGCAATGCTCACAGAGAGCTGACAACAACAAAACAACGACAAATGGCAAAAGTTGCACGCCATGTGTTAAACTTAATCATGACAGTGCAGTTCATATATAAAATTTCAGTAACTAATGACCATTACATGATTTGAAGTAATCAGTTGAAGTAGTGAGTCTCTTTATACATAAATTTACACAACCCTGGAGCTCTCATAGGATGCAAATGTTTTTCCAAACCAACTGGATTTTCAAGAATACCACACATTTACTGTAATTCTCCTGCAAACCATTTACAAATAAACTCATATCCAGCTCAATAAATGAGACCCATTACCAGTAAATATATGCCAATAATATCCTTAGTTTTGAATATAAAATGACTGCATTTGCTCACACTGTTGATAATATTCTCACATTTACACCGACTCAGTTATGCAGATTATTCAGTAGGCTTTGTTTTTCATTAACAGAGTCATAGCCATTTTTTACACATATCTAGCTAACACGCTAAACTGACAGGAACTAATTTATAGATAGTCAAAATTTTCACCAATATTTATTGCTATCACTCCTCTGCTTGCATAAGCTAAACTGCAGCAGTTCTGAGATGTTTATCATTAGCACTGCTGACAGCTAACTAACCTGACAGGATTTCTAAGTCATATTTTGTAAATATTTATAATAGCCAAATAGCTAAGATTAGCTAACCTGATGGAATTTAAAAGTCATAATATGTACATGGTTGGAAATACCAGTCAGCTAACTGAGATAAGTTGAACTGATATGCTTAGAGGATAATAGGTGATATGTAAAGATGTTTATAATTTTTACCACTAACTCCCACCATCTATTTAACATGTTCTTACAGTTACAGATTTCACAGTAATATTTAGAAATGTTTATAATCTTTATCATAAACACCAGCCAGCTAACAGAAAATAACTGACATTATTTGTCAATATATACACACACATGCTATTTGCATATCTGTAAATGTTCATACTGAAAATTGCGACAGCTAACAGTTAGCCGATATGCTAAACTGAACTCACATTTATAGAAGTTTGTCATTTTTACCAGTAACTGACCTTAGTAACTAAATGTTTCTTAGAAGATCTGTAAGTTCTTTTTTTTAAAGATTTTTATACTCTTCACTGGCAATGATAGCTAGATGGCTAATGTAAACTAATATGTGTTTGTGCTTAAAGCCTACATTATGGACACCATACTGCTATTTAAACAGCATTTATATCACATGCTTACAATTTACATTTTGTCAACATTGACATGTTAAAGACACTGTACAATTATTTATTGTACTGTTGTCTGCAAGCACAGAAAATATAGGCCAGGCCACAAACAAACTTGGGTACACAAACTCTTGTCAGAACACAGGGCTGTCCAAAGTAGTGTGACGTCACTGGGCAAAAGTATAAACAGCCGACAGTCTCTTCTGTAAATCTTCTGCAGCAAAACATGCCCTCTGTGTATTAAAATTGCACCTTGCAGCTTCCCTATGGAGGCAGCAATATGAAATAAAAAGTAAATTTGTATGTTGTTGAAAAGATAAGATGCAGCAAGGGGAAAAATTCAAGAGACGACAGCTGGACATATCCAGTGAAGGCGTTTTATGTCTTTCCTAAAAACAGACTTCTCTCTCTTTTCTGTCATGCTGAACAAAGCCCATCTTTCTTCTCCGACCTGCTCAAAGTCACAGTGATGGACTTCTTGAGCTGAGCCTCTCTCGTTAGCATTCTGACCGACACAAATGGGCTCTGCATTAAGGCCTGAGGTTGACCTTTGACCTCCCTATTCACAGCAAGGGTGCCTAACCTTGCGTCAATCATGCACAACGGCCCTTTTCTCTTTGGTTTCGCTCTCAATAGGCTTTAAACAGAGCACCCCATCTGACCGTTGAACCAAACTGAATCGGTCGTCCATTCAACAGGCTGTTTTTTCTATTGCTAACAGCCCGTCCCATGTCATTAATGTGAGGCTAGTATGTAAAAGGGGTGTTTTACACTGGTCAGCTAGACCCTGTGTCTCTCATTCAGGTCAGAGGGGCTTTTTGTCAAAAAGCCCCAGCAAGAGATGACCTCACTCCAAGTGTTTGAGTTTGAAGGGGTATATGTGTGTGTGGTGTTAGCGTGTGTCAGAGTAGAAAGGCTTAAATGGATCCCTATTAGGTCCCCCAGGACTGTGAAACACACCCTCTCAATATGATTCAGCTTTTCCCTCCATCTCCATCTTGCTCGTTTAGTGTGGGCTTCACGCCTTCGACCTGCTTTGTTTTCATTTAGTCAGGCTTTACTCTAAAGAAAACATTCATTCATTATTAACCATATTGCAGCTACTTGTGATGCTATCAAAGTATTGTCTTGAAAAAAAAATGGATTTTTAATTTCTTTTTGTGATGGGTAATAACAAATCCTACGCTGAAGTTTGCTTTAAATTTGGTCAATTTTGTGTAATTTTCCATTGACGTTCAGTTTATTGAAGGCTCATTCAGAAAAGAAAATGATTCATCCCACTGTCATTAGACCACTTCTTCTCTAGCCTCTTCTCAGTTTGGACAGTTTGTCTCTCCATTTCTCCCTCTGTCTCTCTTCATCTCTCATTCCCTCCCTGCTTTCTCTCTCTCTTTCTCGCTCTCTTTCTCTCGGAGCAGGAGTTAATTAAAGAACAGCTATGACTGGTGTTCACATGGCCCAGCCCAACGGGCGCCTGGCAAATGACAGGGCAATGTTGATATGCGGGCTACAAAACCCAACAGAGTAGCCAAGGATAACCACCCCCCTGAAGACACACCTCCTCACACCATACCATGACTACAGGCTCTCTATGCCCCCCTCCCCTTCACCTTATGGTGCTGATATCAGCTGCCCATCAATGCTGATCTGTGTACATCATTGCATATCTTGTTTGACTTGTTTCTCACCATCAGATTCACCAAGCTCTATATTTAGTCTGTACTGAGCAAATAGCCTCTGGAAAAAGTCTTCCTTGGGTTGGTCGATCTGATTTTCCCAACCCAACTGACATGAGACCTGTGTAAATACTGTCAGGGAAAATGTACCGTACAACAAGATACTATCAAAAGTGCAACAGTGCAACAGCCTACTCCTTAAGGTCTAAATATCTATCCTAAATGATATTCCTTAAGGATCCTGGCAGGGAAAAGTGTTTTCAATCAAAAGTAATGGTCACCCATGATGGAGTCGGTCCAAAAGTAAAAAGGGTGGAGGAAAAGAGGACAAGACCCCTTCCCTAAGCCTGGCCTCCTAATTATCAGTAATTGTGGTTGTTACTGTTTGTTTGTGTTTGAGTCCACCATGGTCTATGGTAGAGCATGTCAAGTGTGGAAGATAGGAGAAAGAAAGAGAGAGAGAGAGAGAGAGAGAGAGAGAGAGAGAGAGAGAGATGAGGGTTAGGTTTCTGAGAGTTCAGAGCAAAAAACAAAAGAGCAAACTCTTATGAATATGTTATGGATATGTTCTTTTGCTAGGCATAAACCCATACTTGTATATTAAGTAAAGAAGGTAAACAGGAACAGATACTGAAATAGCATCACTGTGACAAAAAACTTATTCATGACTTTACTCATAACTCATGAATATTTATCAAAGGTTTACCATGACCTTCCTTGGCTCATAAAAACCAAGTATCTGATTAAGCATGATACACAATATGGCCAAAAGTGTGTGGACACCTGACCATCACACCCCTTTGTGGTTCTACTCTAAACAGTAGGAGGTACACAATTGAATAGGATGTGTTTGCATGCTGTAGCATTACAATTTACCTTGGCACTAACAGGGCCAACCTGTTCCAGCATGAAAATGCCCCTGTGCACAAAGCGAGCTACATGGAAGACATGGCCAAGTAGAAGTGTAGAAGAACTTGAATGTCCTGCACTGAGTCTGGACCTCAAGCCCTCTGAATAGATTTGTGTTGGAACTAGAACTCCAACTGCACACTAAGTCTCCTCTCTTGATTTCAATGCCTGACCTCTTTAACGCTCTGGCAGCTGAGTGGGCAAAAATCCACATAAATCTTGTGGAAAGCCTTCCCACATGAGTGGAGGTTGTAATAACAGCAAAGAGGGGACCAACTCCATATTAATGCCCATGGTGTTTGGAATGGGTTCTTCAGAAAGGACGTATTGGTGTAATGGTCAGGTATCCACATACTTTTGGCTGTACAATGTATATAATAAGAGTGAACGTAATTTAATTGAATTCAGTTGCATACATAGACTAGTGATTGGTTTTAGCTCAACAATTTAATGAATGATGAATGTAGGCCACTAAGAAATGTGATTTACTCACGGTGGTAACATTATTGTTTTTGGAAATGTTGGGCTGTTGCTGCAATTTCCTGCCAGGCTGTTGCAACAATTAGGTTTGGGGAGTAACGGAATACATGGGACGGCATTACGTAATGAGGATACAAAAAATGGTAACTGTATTGCGTTATATTTACAGAAAAAAAAAGCTTTAATCGGATCATGAATACATTTAGTAATAACAGGAATTATTAAGCAAGATTACTATTTTAAAATGCATAAGGGCTGCAACAATTAATCAACTACATCAATAAAAATCGAAAAGAAAAATAACTGCCAATTAATTTTATTAGACTATTAGTTGAACATGAAGCACTGTGGCATGCTTAATATAACACATAACAAAATAACAACACATTTGAGTGAAATGGCAGAGCAAAAACACCAATATGACTTTCTCTATGGTATGAAACTCTTTACAGTACACTACCCTGCTGGCCTCATGATATAACTTGTGTTTTAATGTGAGTAATATTATCATTTGCTTGTGGGAATGTGAGGAACAGTGGAAGCATGATGTTCCTGCTTGAACCGTCCATAACAGCTTTGTTGTGTTAGGCAGCAAGTAGCGAAGCTATTTGATTCAATTAGCTTGTAAAAATTTTAACTATCTTATTTTTCCGAATAGCACCAATAAACGATTGTATATTCTTAGCATACACAATATACTGTATGTATGTTTTGTGTTTCAAGTCTCCATTCTGCTTTCAGTTCACATTGAATTGTATCCCAAAAAGAGTCGATTCACTAATCTCTCGCATTAAAAATTAAGAGTCAACTGCAAAACACTGAAAATGATTCGCCTCAAGCACACATAGCATGAATCGAGCCTCGGATAGTTTCAGTGAGCGAAACAGGCGGCTGATATATTTTTTTCTTTATTTTGAATTTTTCTGTTCAAAATTGAACAAATCGTGGATTGAAATACAGACACACAGCTGCAAAAAAAAGTGACTAAAAATGGGATAACAGTAAACAATGTATACAGTCCCATCACCTTGAGTTAGTCTCATTGGTTGACATGAGTATTTGATAATATTCTCATTCTGTGAGTAGTGTAAATGTCACTAATGTTGTAATTCTTGAACTGCTGTTTAAATAAGCCTAGTTAAGAAAAGGTTCTGTTATAGTGCTGATTAAAATGCTGCAAATAAATATTTTAAATAAATATCTTATGTATAGAATATTTTTTAAAAATAAAACTAATTGAATAAGCAGCTAAAAATAATCAACAAATTACTCGATTATCAAAATAATTGGTAGTTGCGGCCCTAATATACATTGTAAAATAAAGAATGATATACTACATGCACATGTGCACACAACACTTCACGAGTCTCACATCACCACTCTGGCCTCGGGTGAAATCAGAGCTAATCTTATAGTCGGCAATTCGTCATGGCCTATAGTGGATGTGTTCACTGGGTGCAAATTTCACTATTATTTTGTCTTTGAAGCAGAAAAGGGGAGCAACATTACAGTACAGTGCAAGTTCTGCCTTCCAGCTGTGAAAATACTGTTATCATCCTCATATTTGAGGATTTGAGGTAATTTTATGATACTTATATTAGGTTACTGACTACATTTTGTAACAGGTAATTAGTAATTTTATCGGAATAAATTTTTAAAGTAACCCTCCCACCCCTGGCAACAATGTGAAGTGGAGTCTTTTTTTTATTTTTTTTTACATCACATAGCATTAATAAATAATTATACATGAATAACTGCTTGTGATATTTAAGCAGCATCGTATACATTTATATTCAGTGACATCATCTGCTAATGATAACCACAGAACCTTTATAGCATGTGATACCCTCAGAAAAACAATCAAATTCACTCTCTTAAAGCCTCAAACAGGGAGTTCACCTTGCACAATCCCATATAATCCAACTCTGAATAAATCGAGCTTCCACTCAGCGTGCTCCCCCTTTGGCCAGAGAAACTCGATGAGTCACCATAAGGGATTCCCTTCCCCTCTCTACCAAATATGGGCAGGAAGAACACTCTCATTCAGGATGGAATGCAGGGAGCCCTCTGGAGCTGTGCGTAAGTATAAGTGTAGCATAGGGGAGCCTCGTGTATTTCTTTTATCACACTTCACACTCAGCCTGCAAGGAAAATATCACAACGATGCAACCAAGAATGTCTGGCATTTTTCGGATCAGTCATCAGCATGGCATTTTAGCCAATCAGGACCACACGCGTGACTTCCAGCATCGTTCCACCCCCCACAATTTCCCTCACGTTTACAGGAAGGCCTGGTCATTTGCCAAAGGTTGAGCCAAACATCTGTAGTCCAATTAAAGTTGATGTTTTTATTGTCGACTCTTAACCTTCTCTATGCTTTGGGAGGAAAAAATGTCAACTATGCTTGCAGGTCTTTAAGGTCTAAATAGATTTTTTTTTTGGAAAAGCAGCCTTTTGGAAGATTTTATTACTATCTTAAGTTTGATTTAATACAAAACAAAATACAAAAAGTATTCATCACTACTGACGTCCAAAATAAAGACCATAAAAATGAAAGTTACTTTATATGGAAGTTATCCTTTATAATGTCCTAAGATGTGTATACTGACTTTCAAAAGAAACATAATCAGAGAAAAAACAGAAAAGGGTCATTTAAACAGACTGACTCACAAGGCACACTCACCTGGCAGTAGTGTAACATTTGACTCCCATGCAATACCCATTACTCTAATCATATCTGTCACTAAGAAACAAGCTTCACATATCATCGCTTACTGTTACAGTGAGTGGGGGTTAAGAAAACACACCCATGTAGGTGGTCCTCTGCATAAAAGGCTGAGCTAAGGGTGGTCATTATAACTGTATAGGAGGTGATGACTCAAGACAGTGTGAGAGAGTTGTAGGATGGATTTGACAGAATTTACTAATGCTTCAGCCGGATCAAATCACATCGTCTCAATTTGAGGGGATTGCGCCTTTCCCAGAATAATACAATGAGAACGTCTCATCACAGATATTCTTTAAAATAGGTGGAAAACATGGTACAAATCTAATCAAGACAGTTGATATACATAATAGCACCATTCATAGACCCAGTGAGGTGGGCGGGAGATGGTGAGCAAGGCTGAGATCAGGCCTGAACACCCACAATTGCAGATTTCAATGTGAATATTTCAGGAAATTAGTAAAGTTAAACATTTTATGACCAAGATATTTCTCAGAAATATGTCTGTGCATTAAACTAGTAGCATCACTGAAGAGAACAACAGTGTCCTGTCTTTCATGCCCACACAAAACTCTCCCAACATTCCCGAATAAACACCACTGCTGTGCTGGTGCCCCCAAACAAGTCGTGATTACTGGAAAAGGTGAGCATGTTCTTCCCTCACTTCCTTTGGCATCACCATTCTTCTCTGGAGCCTTCTAAAACCCAGCAGCCTCACAGTAAAATTACATGTGCCGAACCGACTCCTACGGAGTTAAACTGAATATGATTCAGCTCCGTAGGAGTAACTCTAGGCTGTGGGAGCAAATTTATCACTGGTGTTTTTACTCGGCAACTCTAGGATGTTTGTGTGCTTGTGTATGAGGAGATGCTGCATCGTTGAGCTTTGGAAGATGGGTCATAAAGGGTCACGCTATAAGCATAACTTACACTACTCAACACTTCATCATTGCTAGCACTAATTACTGTTTTGCTATGTCTCTTGTCTACAGTTACAACAATCCTTTTTTTCTCTCGCCATCTTTTTTCTCTTTTTTGCCACTGCTGCAATTTCAGTGAGACCCAAATGTTCCCGACAGGAGACAACAAGAGGATAGTGGCACAGAGAAATTAAAGACCCAAGGAGCCCGACACTATCATTAAAGGGAGCAATATGCCAGCAAATCACTCTGCAGAGTTTTTGTAGGTTGGAGGAAAAAAACACAGTCCCTCATGGTGGCACGACAGTTCCAGATGCCACTACCCCTCATTGAGCCACTCGTTGGAGTCAGGGTGCAATAGCATATTACTCTGCCATCTATACTGGGAATACTAAAGTCGCTTGACATATTAAGTGAGACAGAGCTTACAAGACATTTGAAGATTTAGTCTTTAGACCAGTTAGCTCACTATATAGTACATAAAGAATCATAATAAAAAGACATAACAATGATACATTTAGTGCCATAAACAGAAATCCATACAGATGATGATGGAGATCAGGAAACTGTAAGTGGCCACTTGAATTAAAAAGGGTTCCTCAGAGATTTTTGGATATTTAAGAGTTCCTTGCATTCTAAAGCGGCACTACATGGAGCTCTCATTTTTAAGGAAAAACTGTGTTGTATGAGTATTCTGCTCTACTCAGAACATTTATTATTGTAGGTTCTGTGTAGAGCCCTTACTGGTCAAACCAAAGAACCCTTATAGGTTAACAAGATTTTATATAGAGCTTATCCATATAGAATCCCCAGTTGGAACACTGTAAATGAATATTTTTTCTGTGCACTGAAGACATTTGTGTGTGAGATCAAAAGATGAGTATGAGATTGCTGAATATCAGATTTACACCATTCATTCCCCAGTATTTACATTTAGATATGTTAAACAACATAGACCATAACACATTTTGTATCAAACCACCCATATTTTCAAATGAGCTAAAGTATTATAACAGAATGGTTTCAACTAAATTAAAGTAAAAATACTTAATATTTGGTTGCATATCCATTGCTTGCAATAACTGAATCAAGCCTACGACCCATAGACTCCATTATATTTCTTGTTTCTTCATTGGTTATGCCTTTCCAGGCTTTTACCACAGCATCTTTGGTTTCTCTTCAGGAGGTGAAATGCATGTTCAGTTGGATTAAGATTTGGTGATTGACTGGGCCAGTCCAAAACCTTCCGTTTCCCCCCTTAAGTCCTTTGTTGAGGTGGCAGTGTGTTTTGGATCATTGTCTTGCTGCATGATAAAGTTCCTCCTGATTAGTTTGGATGCATTTCTCCATACATTGGTAGATAATATGTTTCTGTAGACTTCTGAATTCATTCTGCTACTACCAGCATGCTTCACAAATGAGCTTGAATGTTAAGGATCATGATCATATCTCTTCTTTCTCAATTCCTTGGCCTTTCCATCACTTTGGTAGAGGTTAATCTTTGTCTCATAAGTCCATAAAACCTTGTTCCAGAACTGTTGTGGCTCATCTCTATATTTTTTGCAAATTCCAATCTAGCTTTACAATTTTTACCGCTGATGGGTGGTTTGCATCTTGCAGTATGGCCGCTTTCAAATATTGTTGTTCTCAAGTATTATTGTTCTCCTTCCAACAGTGGACTGTGATTTTCCACCCCTGCTCTTTGAAAGTTGCTACGGACTGTTGTTCTTTTTCCTTACTGCTCTCACCATTTGTCTGTCATCAGTTGTTGTTGTTTTCCTTGGACGACCGGTTCGATGGCTGTTGCTCAGTACACTAATGGTTTCCTTTTTTTTCAGGACGTTCCAAATTGTGGTACTGGCTATGCCCAGTGTTTTTGAAATAGCTCTGATGGATTTTCCCCCCTTTTTCTCAGCTTCAGAATAACATGCTTTTCTCCCATAGACAGCTCTCTGGTCTTCATGTTGGTCTACCATTCTTAACTACAAATTCAGTCTTCACAGGTTAAAGCCAAAGCATAAATTGAGAGTAGTTATCCAGAGCTACTTAATGATTAATCTTATATGACACACCTGGGTAACAAGAAACACCTGTCGTGTGTCATGTTCCAATTCTTTAGCTTACTTGAAAAACTGGGTGATTTGATACAAAATGCATTATGTTCTATGTTGTTTAACATATCTAGATATAAATACCAGAGAATAAAAGCTGGAACTCTGACCATATGAAAATATTCTCATATTCGTCTTTTGATCTCACACATAAATGTCTTCAGTGCACTTCAAAAACAAATTAATTGGCCTTGCTGTTCCAGTACATTTGTAGGGGACTTTAGGGGTTTCCCTAGAGGCAAAAGAAAAAGGATCATAGGGTTCTAGCTTAACTTTCTGGTCTAAAAGTATAAAGGTTAGAAACAACAAATGAGGCCCATAAAAAGCGTCCTTAAATAGTTAGGCATCCTTAACTTCTGAAAGTGATTCAAGTTGAAAACCTCTCTGAGAGCAAAATCATACAGAAATATGTAGACACCTATCCCTGACATTCATATGTGCTTGTTGAACATCCTTTTCCAAAGGCATGGTATTAATATGGAGTTGCCCCCCCTTTGCTACTATAACATGCTCTACTCTTCTGGGAAGGCTTTACACTAGATTTTGGAGTGTTGCTCTGGGGATTTGCCCATTCACGACACATAAGTGCATTAGTGAGGCCACTGATTTCAGCTGAAGAGGCCTGGAGTGCAGTTGGCATTCCAATTCATCCCAAATGTGTTCAGTGGGGTTGAGGTTAGGATTCTGTGCAGGACACTTGAGTTCTTCCACACCAACATTAGCAAACCATGTCTTTATGGATCTCACTTTGTGCTCAATGACATTGTCATGCTGGAACAGGTTTGGCCCCCTTAGTTCTAGTAAAAGGAAATTTAATGCTACAGCATACAAAGCATACTAGGCAATCATGTGACTTCAACTCTGTGGCAAAATTTTGGGGAAGGCCCATACACTGAGTTTATGTTTAGACATTTACATATATTTGGCCATATATTGTAGGTTATGTTTAGGTATACCCCAAGAACATAAGGTTCCTCAAAGGCTTATGGTTCGTTATCTTCCTAAAGTGGTTCTACTTGAATCCTTCTGTTGTACGGTTCTACATAAAATATTTAAATAGTCCAACAAAAGGACAATCCAGTGAACACTTTAGAGTTCATGATTTTTTTCTAGGAGTGCAATGTAGGAGGGGCATCAGGAGAAGAAGTTGTGCAGGCGAAGATCCACTCAAGCAGGATCATGTGTGGTCCAGCTGCTGAGAGCTTAGTTGGCGATAGAAGGTTGAAAATGTGAAAGGAGTTGAATCCGTAAATGCCACTCCCATGGTAGTCATGGGATAGTGCAGGCCTTATAAGGTTCTGCTTATGCTACGTGTTTGATGTGCTATGACTGAAATTAGGTATCGACGCAAAAGCGTCCTCCAGTCGTAATTGAACCATGATGATCTCTCATCAAATTAAAATTAATGATAATAAACAGGAATGGCAGCTGAATTACTCTGGCCTCTGATTTCTTGTGTCTCTCATGATAAACCAAACAAAAGATCCCCATCTGGACTGAACACCTGTGATATTTGGCAGCTCAGTTTCAGTAATGGTTTGCATTAGTGTGAGCTAATATTGTGGATCTGAGTGGTAGCAGTAGTTTCCCATGATGGGGGGTGTCTCTGTTACTCCCCATGCCTGACTCAGAGCTTTCTTTGGGCTGAGGATTATGACTCCACCACTTGTAAGATTGAAAGTCTGTACGTCTACTAGGGTCTCATTACCTTGCAAGTAGATCCCAGTCTCTGACTCACCTAACTCACTGTTGACCCATAGACCCAACAAAAGCACTTTATCACAAAAATATTCAGACATGAATACATCCCACTGCCATTCCTGTTCACTCTCTTTCACTCTCTTTGTGAGGCTTTTTCCACGACTTGTGGAATTCATGACTAACCGTCTGATTCCTCCACATGGGAATCACATGTACCTTTCCCTCTCTCTGTCTCTCGTCTTTCCTCTTCTTTTCCGTACATAGAGAAAAATAATTGCCTTGACATTCCAGAGAGGTCACCCTTAACAATGCAAGCGACTGGACACCAGCAACAATCCAGGCATAGTCTGCCAGTGAAAATATCCAAAGTATTTCTAAACTGGGAGACATTCTTCCTGTTATTGCTGGTCACTGGTTCCTATCTTATTTCTAGATGGGGGGGCTGGAGGGATGTCAAATCATCTTCCAAACCACAGTTTTAGAGATTACACGAACATTCAGGTATTCAGGCTGCATGTAGAACCAGACGGTGTGAGGGAGTGACGCTTAGTGAGTCTGTGATAACAGGAAGTTGCTGGAAAAGCTACACAATGCATCAACGAGGGCCGAGCTGATCCGATGGTCCTATCTGTCAGCAGCTATTCTTGCTTTTCTCACACACCCACACAAACACGAATACACACTTTTCCCTCCTTCCCTCACATGAACAAGCACTGACGTCCTCCCTTGGATCGGACCCCATTGTGATAAAATTGATTCTTTCGCCGCCTTGTGCTTAATCCACTGAATGACCTACTCAGGGGGATTGAAAAAGACAAGTCTAAATCACCATGATTCATGTGCAAGTCTGACACCATGGTCTGTCCTAGAGCTCACACAATAGATGTGGTGGACCTGGTTGTGCTCCTGCCAAAATATGACCTCAAAATTTGCAGCATCACCAGAGTGGATGTTAAATGTTCCAGTGGTAAATCAATTATAAGAATTATGGAATAAAGCTTTACAAGCAATTGTGATAGTTGACCATTTTATTGGTGTCAGTATGAAAGTGACAGCGCTCAGCAGCCTCAACGCAACAACACCCTCAGCACATAAAATTTTTTTTCAACTACACTCAGGACAATTTCAGCTGAAAACAGTTCAACATTTGCAACACCACCGAGCTCAGCAATGTCACTTTTCTCTCACTGACCAATCAAAATCAAGAAGGGGTAGAACCTATGATAGCAATACTGTCAACAGTGGCAGAGGAGAAACTGATCCTAACTGTCAATGACACTCCAGTTATTTATGATCTAACCTTGAACAGTTACCATGATCAATAATTGAAATAAATGTGATTTCTTTCCATTGTTTTAGTTAGCTTTCTAATGTAAATAGAGATTTTAAATTCATAACGAAGGAATGCGGAAGTAATAAAAGATGTTTTTGTAACCTAGCAGCAGTAAGCGGTTGAGAAAAGTATTGTGGGAACACTCTGAAAATGAGGTCATGGGCACCGACAGCAAAAAAAATTGCATCTGGTGGACACAGTTCCTGAATCTGTCAATGATGTGTCAATCTAAAAACAATAACTATATCACTAGCCATTTTATTAGGAACTGGTTAATACTGGGTAGGACCCCCCTTTGCTGTCATTACAGTCTCAATTCTTCATGGCATGGATACCAAGTGTTGGAAAACAATCCTCTGCATTACTGTAGATGTGTCAGATGCACACTCATGCTGTGACTCTCCCATTCTTCCACATCATGAAGGTGCTCTATTGAATTCAGATGTGCTGACTGGTGAAGCCACCGAAGCAAACTATCATGTTGATGGAACCAGTTTGAATTCTGCTTTGTGACATGGCACATTATCATGATGAAAGTAGGTATTATAATCTGGGTTAATTGTGGCCATAAAGGAGTGAACGTGATCAGCAGCAATACTCAGAAAGGCTTAGGCATTCAAACAAGGCTTGATTGATATTAAGATTAAGAGCCAAGTGTGTGGCAAGAGCACATTGCCCACACCATTACACCACCACCACCACCACCACCACCACCACCACCACCAGCCTGAACTGTTCAAGGCAGGTTAGTGCCATGGATTCATGCTTTTGATGCAAAATTTTGACTATACCACTTGCATAGTGTGGCAAACCAGGCAATGTTTTTCTAATCTTCAACTGTCCAGTTTCTGTGAGCCTGTACCCACTGTAGAATTCTTGTCCGCTCAAACCAGTCTGACCATTCTTCTCTGAAATCTTTTCTTCTTCTTTTCTTGTTTTTGCTCATAGAACTGCTGCTCCCTGGATGAGTTTTGTTTTTTACACTATTCTGTGTAAAATCCCAAATGATCAGCAGTTTCTGAGATAATACCTGCTTGTTGATTTGGTTGATGAAACACATTTTTGTTGCTTATAGGCCGAGTGATTTCCAGTGATGGTCCTGATGAGCAGATGGGACAGGAACCATAAAACAGTGTAGACCACCACAAATGTCCAACTCTACAAAGTCCATAACTACCTTACATGCTATATATTTACCTAACCACAGAAAAAACTGTATGCTCAGGCTTTACCTACTTCTAATAAGACACAAGACCTGTAACCATATTGCACTTCAAGTTTTCATAGCCTTGTCAGTTAAAGTCAGACAATAACAATGTACACGAAAGTTTAAGTTAAAGTATGTATTTGTAGTGTGAAGCTATAATGTTTGTTTGTTTGTTGTTCCAGTAAAATATTTGTCTCTTACTGGAACTACTGGTTTATTGTATTTAGGCAATTAAACATTATCACACAATCAGGAGTGTAGATATACTAAATATTGGCATGGCTGTGATCTGGGCCAAGGCTGGAGGCCACAGGCCGATTGCAACAATTATAACAGCATGATTGAAGTACAATATTGCATTTATTTCACAGTTTTATAAATACTGACAATTATGAAAATAAACAATATTTTGGACACAATATTGCCAGTTAATTTGTTTATTTCTGTTCTGCTGATGGAAATAGATTCCAAAGAAGCCACACTCACTGATAGCCCACTAGGCTAGCTGGTGTCACATGTGCGTGCAGAAAATAGGCAGGAAAGTTGCAGGTGCGGTTCAGTACTTTAATAATATTAAGACAGACAAGCAATATCAAAAGGCGAGGCCAGATCAGGGTCAGAATCAGGCACAAAGTTGATCAATCAGCAGACAGGATATCACAGAAAACCAGTAAGCCAAAAAGCAAGAGTCCAAACCAGGATAGTAAAACAGAATAACAAGGCTTGGCAAGGTAAGACAATACAGTATTGAGCAGTTGCTTCTTAATAAACACCTGTGAAACGTCAATATTCAGGTGAACCTGAGCATGTGTGGAATTGGAGTTCATAGGAGGCGGTGGTGCAGGTGTAACAGCTGGCTAGGTAGCTTACATTGACTTGTACATTTCTGTTAAAGGTTCTTCCCATGAAATTGGCATCCCTTCTTTCTTTTCATTTTAATCTGATGAGCTTTCATAATTTAAGTTAAAAGTTATTTTCATGAAAAACATATTATTTGGCATGTCCACTGTGTCTAACTCTACTGGAGTAACAGTTTCAGTGGGATTGTTGCTAAAACTGGAATTTTATGTGGCAAACACTGAAGAAAGTGATAAATACAGTGAAATGTCCCATTGTGGCACTCTTGGAATACTGTTCATCAAATCAAATTAGTGGACAGAAACGAACCACTGTATAATATTAATTTTTAACATTTTTTTCAATAATGATCTTCAAAAAACCCACACAGTGCATATGACATCACCAGTTCACTGTACCAGGCCAGTGGCATTCTGATGACAGAACAGACTCTTTCCTATTTTTTTCCCCCTCAACAATAAGTTTCTCTAGAATTTTTTGGATGGGTTTAATTGGTTTTAACATGTTTTGGAGAGTGTTCTTATACACAAAAACTATGAAAACCCTCATAGAGTAGCCCCTTTTTTAAGACTGCAGACACATTCAGAAAGGCTTACAGAGTTGCAGATCTTGGAGAACCTCTCCTGGACTGAAAATGTCAAAGCAATCCTGAAAAAGAGATTCAGTTCATAGTCCTTGTCTGGAAGGCCTGGATGAGGAAAAAAAGGCAGTTGAGAACAAAGGATGGAATTAAAACTTCAATAGGGAACAAAAGTTTATTTCACCAAGGGGTAGCATGATTGTGTACAGTCCAATGCCTCAAGTAAAAAAGTTTTAACTGCTCACAAAGCATATCAGAAAATGTGAAATTGAACAAAACATCAACTTGTCTTATACACTGATCAGTCATAACATTAAAACCATACATTGACAACTGTCAAGGGATGGGATATATCAGGCACCAAGTGAACAGTCAGTTCTTTATGTTAATGTGTTGGAAGCAGGAAAAACGGGCATGTGTATAAGGAGCTTCCACTTGTGTCTGAAAACCTTATAGTTACAGTTTTGTTTCTGACCTCTGTTACTAGACCTGTGCTGACATTAGAAACTTTCATTCAAAATGCTAAATAAACATTTCTTCACAGAAGAATTTACCATAGCAAAAGTTGTGGCACATTCACCATAGATGTCCCCTATGTTATATAAAAATTATTTAAACCTTGCAGCCGGGACTACTGATGTTATGGCAAATTAATCAATACTTCTGACCAGTTAGAATCAAGCATTTGACAATTTATAGTACATATATAGAATAATGTGCTTGTTTTTTCATGCTGTTACACTAGATAAATAGAGGATATAATCTTTTTGTTATTTTTATTTATTTACTTAAGTATCTATGAATCTAATTATAGCATTTCATTGAGTATAAAAATATATATATTTAGAAATATATTATTACTACTCCGTCTGAATTTTGGCACTGAACAGAATGACTTGAACATGAGTCTTCTTATAAATAATTCCTTATAGAACTCTGAACAGCTCTATATTTTTCTCTAAATTACGGGTGTGACTGAATGTACCCTTTGTGTGTGTGTGTGTGTGTGTGTGTGTGTGTGTGTGTGTGTGTGTGTGTGTGTGTGTGTGTGTGTGTGTGT
>JAQQZR010000010.1:6374428-6420523 GCA_030068235.1 Notoglanidium macrostoma
GTGTGTGTGTGTGTGTGTGTGTGTGTGTGTGTGTGTGTGTGTGTGTGTGTGTGTGTGTGTGTGTGTGTGTGCTGTATGCTGTTTTTTTTTCTGTCTGTCATTTTTTTGTATGTGGAGTAGACTAAACAAACAGTGTGTCCTTGTCCCATAGGAGAAAGCACTCGTGTTCTGGGACTGTTTAGAGCCGAGATCTTTCATGTGTTGCTGAGAAAATAAAATGCTTAGAGGATACCACAAACAGAAAAGGGAGAGAGAGAGAGAGAGCGAGAGAGAGAGAGAGAGAGTTAGTTGTTATTTTATAAGGTCATACATCACCATTTCAACAATACTGCTTCGACCAACTTAGATCATACTGATAATCCCTCCATGTTTTCAAAGTAAAAAAAGAAATGCATTTCCCACTAGAAGCCAAGGCCATTGAGGAAAAAAAGAGAGCCTGATAAAATGTGGTGATGTAATATTAACATTTACACCTTATAAAACAACTTTATTAGGTCTCCTCTCAATGAAGCGACATCGGATATGGTTATAGAAGTGACTCCATCCTAAAGAAAAAATAAACAAAATAGTGCTTTAAATGTATTACCAACTAGGTTGAGTGAATGAGAGTGAGCGTGTGTGCCTACTTAAGTCAGCATACATTACTGAAAGTCTCAGCATAAGCATAGTGACATCATTGGACATGGCCAGTGCCCAAGAATCACTCAGACCTATTTCATGAATAACTAGCATGATGTTTTTTGGTCTGCCTCCACAGGATCAAATAAATCACATCAATGGGGTACATCTAAAAGTTGCATGGCTTGAACCACACTCTTCGGGATCTTGACTTCATTTAGCTGTTAATGGAATTGCTTCATTTTCTCTGTGTTGCTGAAATTGAGCAGTCAGATCAGAGCAAAATTTATACAGGCTGTGCGTTTAGGGCAATTCAGCAAGTTACCACACTGTATAACTTTCTCTTCCCTTAAAACACTCATTATGCAGTAAATCAAGACCACAGTTGAGTACAATTTGTTTAACCAAAAAAAAAAAAACCTTAATACTGACACTTCCCACTTCATCAACTAGGAAAATGAGAAGGTGCAGCTACTGGTCTAGGAGCTTCTCCAACTGTCTGGCTTGACAAAAGAACACAAGTCCAAATCAATCCCAGGCCCTCCATATCCATCAGCCAGGTCCATTGGGAAATGTTTCTCTATGGGGAACATGATAGTTAATCTAGCAGGTCCATCTCCACTGACCTTCTCTGTCAGGCTTAAACACACACCGATCTGTAAAAAGCATCCTGACAAAATATTTACTATAGATGATGAATGGCGAGTAGGAGGATGCGTTTGTCCACCAGCCAAAAAGAGATGAAGAAAGTTAACTGCTATTAACTGTCCTCGACAGTAAAGCTGAAAATGAGGTAGACTTCGAGAGACTTGTGGAGAGAGAGAGAGAGAGAGAGAGAGAGAGAGAGAGAGAGAGGTTATCTAGCTCCTATGAAGGTTAAATGAATAGAAGTGGTGATTCCTGTTTGCTAAAGACAAGTCCAGGCTTGAAATGGTAGAACATGTCAGGCTGTGCTGGTGATGAAATGGCTCACCAAAATCTGCTGTTACAAATAAAAAGGGGTTTTAGAAGTTTTCTTGAGTACAAGACTATTGCACTTTTTGGCAGGTGTGCTAAATAATAAAACACACACACGAGGCAGATGGGCAACTCTCCTGTTAACAAAAAAATTAGTGTAAAATATAGTCTAACCTACTCACTTTTATTAGAACAGGCCCAAATACAGTAGAATGTTAAATATAAGGAGTGTCTATTTGTGCGAACACACATCTAGCCAACATGTGTAAATTACGTCTCAACGACGTCTCATGCAGCTTGTATGCTAATTGGCAAGATGTCGCCACAACGTCATTTTGGATCACTGTGAAAGCATGTTCACAATATTCCGCTTTTTATACCATTAGGAAAGTTGGAAAATGTATTCAGTTGCTGATCATAGTCAGTTTTGTGTTACTGGCTAAAGAACACCCCAAAAATAGGTTATGTTGATTGATCACGGGAGAAAACTTGTGTAAATGGAACTTGAGCTAAATCTGATTAGCTTATCACACAGTGAGCATGTGGAGGTTGAATAAATCTTCAGCATGTGCTGGCTCTGTCTCACAACACTGATCAGTTTACATCACACTATGCTCAAGGGCAGCTGGAAGTAGCAGATAAAAAAATATATATGTTTGTACTGGCATATTCCCAATTAGCAAATGAGATCTTACCTACATATGCATGTTACCTAGCATTAGCTACTTATAGCCATCCCTGTGTGTACCTTTACAGAAAAATACAGAAGTGCTTCCAGAGTAGAACTGGAAAAAAAATCATGATCACTGATGGACAGAAGTAAATGAAAAAATGTGATTGTGTGTCCTTACAACTAGTCTTTCTTTTCATGTCATGGTTCACTGGTTAGGTGTGAACCATGTTAAAGTATGTTAAAGTATATTGTGCTGTACACAATGTAACAATGTATTGGCTAAGCTAGCCAGCTACCTAAACACAGTTTTGTGCTAAAGGTAACCAGCTAACTGATTAGCTTTGCTAATCTTATTTCAACAGTAACTATTTCATAGTCATTAGCTGGCAAAGTTTGCTAACCAGCTATTGGAATTTAGGCTATTATATTATGCAAGTAAAACCAGAAGCCAAGTTTGCTAGCAAATTAGGTAACATTAAGCTCAATATTAATACAAGAGCATAGTGTGCACTGTATGTGTTTGCTTTTTTCCGTGTTTCAGTGATGATTAACTGGACTCTAGCATTGAACATGAGCCACTATAAACCCATCAGCATTAGCATCGCTATTGTTTTCCGACTGTTATGGATTAAGGATTTGTCACCTTCTTTCTGAGATTTTAATGTAAATCACAATGCAGGGCATGGTTTTGTTGGAATATATCACCTTAATGCAGAGTTAAGTATTCCTTATCTTACTGGCAGGAAAAGTGTACAAATGCAGAAGAGCTCCTATTAGCAGGTGAGGTAACATTATTCTACTAGAAAGTATATATCACAATCACATTTGTAGCCTCATTTGCTAGCAAGCTAGTAATATTAAGAACATTTTCTTTTTACTGTGAACCTAAAAATAAAAACTAAAGTGTGTGCAAAAAAAAAAATAACACATTATTATTTTTACCCAGTGCAAAGGGTAGACTATGATTAGCCAAAACGTGATCAAACAAGTTGCCAGTTCGGTGTCTTTTCCCCTTACACTAATAATGTAACATTAAACAGCCTGTTATTTTGTGGATGTCAGTAGTACCCATAACCAAATCTGATTGCCAAGAAGGGAAAATCTCCTCAGTTTTTTATTTCTGTAGAGTGGTGGTGAGATGCGGCGGCGATCTGATCTGTATGAGGTAATGGCGGGAGCAGGCGGCGGGAGTTTTTATGGCTCTGGCTCGTGCGCTGCCTGCCTCCATTTGACATTATCGGAACCTAATGAAAATAAATGTGATTCTGGCCGTAAGAGCTGGGATGCTGAGCTTTCTGAAGTTCCTCTAGAGAGAGGGAGAGAGAGTGAGAGAGAGAGAGAGAGCGAGAAACAGGTAAGCCCGAGGCTTAGCAGGGCGCGGTTGATCAAATGACCGTCAGTGGATATAAATCAAATCATTATGATGTCCCCCAAGAGAAACAACACAACAGGCTTCCATGCTTTTTTTCCTTCATGATTTCCAAAACGAAGACGTCACTCTTTCAGCAGCCCCCTGAAGAGAAAAGTAATGGAGGAACAGGAGAGCAGGCCCGCTAGTCTAACGGCCGTCTGTAGCCTTCCTGCGCGACCTGCCGCTCTGTTATAAATGACCTGCGCTGGCCAGCGAGCAAAAAAATAATCTGTGACTTCACCCGATCAGTCACAACGTTCCAAAGTCACCCAGTAACGATGACATCATCATAAAGGATGAGGTAATGCCAGGAATTCAGACCCGTTTTCAGACCCAGCAAAAGTTTTGCCACCGCTCTGAGATGCAGACAATTAGATTAACTTTTTTAAGTGTATGCCTAAGTATAGTCGAAGTGGAATAAAATTAGCCAAAATTACAGCCATTGATTTTCTTTTTTCGTAATTACATGAATAAAAAAATTCAGTATGACATCTTTCAAATGAAAAAAAATTACAATGTAATTATAATATCCCTTAAAACTCCTATTAACTAACAAAGTATTCTAGAAAAAAAAAATTGTAATTGATTTTTTATTTGATTTTATTTTACACAGCCTAGCTTTGATTTTTCTGTCACTATTTCTTCTCATGTCTTAAGTCCTTCTCAGCTACTCTGAGAAATCTGGGGGTGTTTTCCAGTGCTTATACAGGAATCTTTCCCTCACCTCTGTCCTTCGGGGCAACCACTCCACTCCCCCGTCTCAATAAATACAGTCCTAATTCAAACCATGTGCTGCCAAATTGGAAACATGGATTTTAAACAGAGTATTTGCTTTTTCACAGACTAATGCGTCCCAGGAGATGTTCGCAGCCAGCCTGACTGTGTCAGAAAGATGGACAGGGGGGCACCAGTGGATATGGGTAACCTTTCAATTAAAGATGTTCTCACAAGCCATACACACCACTCCTGATGTACAGAGAGGTGTCAGTAGAGGATTCCCTGTCCTGCTGCTCTGAAATCAGTGTGTGGTTTCAGTGGTTAAGATCAGGGATTTTGGTTGACAAAGCTAATCCTGGATCAGTGTGAAAAGGGGCAGGGTTTTTTTTTTTTTTTTTTAGCGAAAGATTAATGTGAAAACTGAAAGAATAAAAATTTTGCATGCGGTTTGGATCAGTGAACACATCTGTGACAACGAACACATCCTGACAGGTTATAAGCTCAAGTTTTTGTGCAGCTCTACGATCAGTTACATCCCAGATAATAATTTTAAGTTGGCAGAACATTTTTTTATTAACGTTACAGTTCTAGGAACGTCCATGTCCGAAGGTCTAATAAATTAAAAGATGTATGTCTGGAACATTAAAGTCTTACCTTCTTGGAACCGGTCAAATCTGCCTTTATACATCATGCCATCCCATCATTGATTATTTTCCTATAACACCATGTTCATCATGCTTGATTCCTCTTATACATAGTAATTTGCCAAGGCTAACAATTATTTTGTTATTAAATTCACTTTTTATCCATTTATAGTAACTTTTAATGTAGTGGAATGTCAGTGAACTAAGTTATAGCAACTATAAATAGTTGTTCCCTCACCAACCTCATTTTCTTTTCTCTGCAGCTTGTCATGTACATGAGAAAATAAATTATAAGTTACAGTTAATAGTCTTCCATATTAGCTCCATTCACTCTTCATAACCTTAAGAGGTTTTTTAATTAAATTGAAAATACAGTACATCACTGTGTCTTATTTACATTTGTAGCATTTTTTCCTTAATTTGACAGGATTGATTGACAGATTGCTTTCACACTATTGCCTTACAATGGGAAAAATAGAAAGGGGAAATTCTTAGATCTTTTACTGTGTCTAAGTATCAAACAAATCATATGTCAAAATTTATTGCCCTTGCCGGTGTGAGAGGGAATAATGACTTCGTATCCCCCCTGGAAAAAAAGACGGCTGAGACGTCATCTGCTTTCTTTATATTGTAATGGTTAAAGGAGATGGAAACAGAGCAAAGAGGAATATTTAGCTGTGATGTTGGAGTCATTTCAGGGCAGGAGTTCAAACAAGCCTCACGTTAAACTAAACCACATACTTACATGGCACAGATGACCGAGAGAGGGTTTGCTTAAGGTTTGCTGATTCATGTAAGTCTAAAAGGCAGAAAACCGCACCAAGGTTCCTTCATCCAAAAAAGATCCTTGGAATTCCCTCTCTGAATTCCCCTCAGGTGACCAAAAGTACCTCAGATCTGAAGTGTTTTTTAAAACAATGCTTTAACAATGTGAACTCCTCATTCCTGGTCAGGTTAGTCGATGGAACATTACACGCCGAGATGTGGGCTTTACCAAGGCAGAAAGTGCAGTTTTCAAAGCCTCGACTAACAGAAGCCATATGAAAAAAGGGGGAAAGGCTAAGTGGAATCAATAGACTGATGAAAGATTGACTGACAGGTTACTCTGACACACTCACTTTATTCCCCTTCACAGGAACCACAAAGTGACCTCAACGTTGTATTATGTCATTATTAAAAAAAAGAACGATACAGGATGAAAGGTGGATGCTTTTGCTATAGCTGATATAGAAACTAGACTAGGTGACTGAAACAGTTTTTTTTTACTATGTAAACATGAAACCAACCCTCTCTCTCTCTCTCTCTCTCGCACACACACACACAATTAACAGTACAAGCCTTAGTAGGGAATACATGCTTCAAATCACTTATGTGTCTTATTTCAAGGGAAATCAAATACACCATCAGTGTGAATGGCATCATTATGAAATCTTCATTATTGTCATCTGTGGAGGTCTTCCCAGGACTTCTGATTTGACAACACGGCCGCTAGCCACCAATAAAAACCGTCCACCATTTTGTGGACCTTCAGTGCATGTTGACTCCAAACACAAGGCCGCCCATACGCTTCCTGTTTTCTCATATAGACACTTAGTCAGAGAGGAGTCAGCCAGGCATCTGGTGGGGGAAAAGAATGACTTGGGCACATTATTAACACAGATAGCAGGCAGAAGACAAAAACAATGGGCTCTTTCAAGCCTGATCTTATGGCCACGCAGCCTTAAGGGATAAAGTTTGATGACCTCTCTGTGGATTTTACGAGTCAGAGTGGCAGCTTGGGGGGGCTGAAAAAAACAGTGAGATATGACCGATTAGCTGTCTGTGAGTTCGTCTTAATACGCGTGCCATCACCTCACTGTCACGACGAGAGCGCAGAGCCATATTTCACTATGGATTAGAAATGGTTTTAATAATGACATGTCATAAACTATGAGCATTGATTTGAACCCAGTGAATAAACCTTTAACATGTGAAAAATCTTTAAATAGATCCAAAAGGTCAAATAAAATGGCAGTGATTAGTCTCTCGTGACTTCATTTGAAGGATATTTGATTTCAGAGGCAGAAAACTTGATCAGGCCTCTTTCAGAAGGTAGTATTACCAACAACAGGACCTATTTTTAAGCTTTCTCATACTAAAAATATCCACATTCATTTGTTTTTCTTTTTTTTCAGTGAGAGGAGAGGCTGGAAGGACGGAGTGTAGGCTTTGGGGTATGATAAGATCGTGCACGGGGGCGTCAACCTTTTCTGTGATTTAACGATGAATCACACCGAGGAGCTTAAGCCTGCAGGAAAGTCCCTCAGGCTAATACAGTGGAGGTCTACAGCATCAGACCTAGAGGTAGTATGCAATCTGGGGGGCAGATGGACTCTCTCTCACTCACACTCACGCACACACACGCGCACACACACGCACACACACGCACACACACACACACACACACAAAAGGGTGGGGCAAGATCCAGTCTGGGAGATAGCATGGGGTAGATGAGGTCATTCATATGTACACACATTACACATATACTCTATGTGGAGTTGCTACTCTTTCAACACACAATAAATGAGAAAAAGGACTAAGGATAAAAGATTAAAGGTAATTCTGTATGCATCTGAAAACTACATGGAAATAGGATATGCCACAAAGGACAACCCTATGATTGCATAAACACTGTAGAGAAAGTGACTCCTTTCTAAATGTTTTTTTTCAATGTTGTATTTTTTTCATATACTTAGTTGACTTCTGATGGCAGCAGAACGAATGTAGGGTTTTCACCCTATTTATTATTGTTAAATACTTTTGCAAACTATATTCATTTTCCCCTCTCTTCAATATTATGGGATATTTTGATTTATTACTTATAATCCCAATTCAGGCCATTTCAGTTCCAGGTTGTAACACTACAAAATGTGGAAAAGTGAAGGGTGAACGCTTATGCAAGGCACTATATTTGCTCGTTTTGGACTAATGCACATTGTGGAGTAATGCACATTATTAGTGGACACTGTTGTACCTTTAAGGAGCACTGTATTCATTTTCCCATGCCAAATCTTTACATTAAATGCACAATGATAAGCAGTGAATCAGTTTAATACCTTCTTTTTGTGAATCCATACAAAGAAAGCCAGAAGTTCAATTTAGCAACCCTACATACAAGCACAACCACACACCTCTAGCCTTCCAACAGTACAATGGAGAGAAAAAAACAGAGAGAATTAAATAGAAAAGGCAGAAACGCAACAACAAATAACAGTATAGATAAGCTGTAAAGTCATATTCTTGCACTGGAAAAAGAGATGACATGGTGATGGAGGGATGAAGTGTGGACAGACGACTTGAGAGCGGAGAAAGGGAAGATAAGACTACAGACCCCACAGAAAGAGAGAGAGAGAAAGAGAGAGAGAGAGAGAGAGAGAGAAAGTGACCAACGCCAGGGTCTTGCCACATAACTTCATGACTACAGTGTTCCTTTGGAAGGAAGAAGATGGAATGAGAAAAAGAATTGTGGGAAAAGAAAGAACGATACAACTATTCATCCCTCTGTAAAAAAGGGGGATCTATCAAGTGACTCATCATATAGAAATCGCTGTCTGGCCTTGAATTAGAGAAGAAAGATGAAAGAAAAAAAGAGAGTGAGAAAGAAACATCTTCAGACCCCCCAGTAAGAAAGGGACGCCTTTGAACGACTCATACCACACACAGACACAGATACACACACACACAGACACACACACGCACGCACACACACACACATCCACCATGGCTGCCTGTCTGGATTCACATGAGAGAATGGCGGGAGGCCGGAGGTGTGGGAAAAAAAAAAAAAAAAGAAGAAGCAGATGCAGAGTGTTTAGGAGAGTGAAACAGAGAGATACTGTAGATATGAACTGTTGCTTTTGCAGGCCTGTTCAGCCCAACACAAAGGACAGAGCGGCTGCTCTGAACGTCAAGGAAGTACGGACTGAGAGAGAAAGACAACATGGCAACGAACAGACAAAATTTGTGTTAGAAGAAAGGAAAGACCAGGAGGATCTTTATCAAATTTAATCAATGTTAATAAAGCTATTTGACTCTTTATTAGAAGATATGTAAACATGAGTATTTGAGACAGAGAGAGTGTGAGAAAAAAATATGGTTAAAAATGAACGATCTGCCAGTATTACAAAAGATACCGTCATGTATCTTGAGCTGAATTAAAATGGAAAAGAGCAGAAAGAGAGGCAAAGACTAAGACATGGATAGCAAGAGGGAGTGAAAAGAGAGAGAAAAGGAGGCAGTCATCAAAAAAGAGCGTTGGCAAAACCCCCTGCAACGCTCATCCCATGCCTCTGTACCTCCCACACTCCCTGACTCACCCTTCTACATCTGACTTCATTGGGTCACAGGAAGTGACACAACGCCCCAAACATCCTCCCAGCCAGATGCTGTCAGGAACCGCTACGGTGTCCTCACATCGAGCTGATCCTCCATCACCCAGTGCTGGGCCACTGAGGGCACCAGGGTCGTTGAGTTCAGTGCAATGTGTGGAGGCTAAACAATGGCCCATGCGACAAACACATGGGATGCTAACCTCGAAACACTCCCACGGCAAAATTAAAAGCGGAGAGGGAGAGTCTAATAAAAGAGCTGCTCCTGGATCAGTCTTGTAGTCCCAGCATGCTATGGTTACAGTTGTACATCATGCGCTGGTACATGTACGTGTTGGTTACACAACGTACCTTCTAGTTTGCAGAAGCAACACTACATCGAAAAGCTCTGGGCGTTTTTGGTGACCCTCATACAAGCCACGGTTCTGTGAACTGTTCTGAAAAACTGTGCTGTTTTTGAAAAAAATGTCTAAAAACAACCAGCCTTAAAAGATAACAACGGTGGATATTTTGACTAGATGTCTTCATGACAGTGGCACAGCATCTTCAGTTCAACACAGCAGGATGACATAAAAACAATGACAATTTATAGCAGTTTGTATGAAGTGTAAACTGGAAAAAGCGTGTTTGCGCTACATCAAAGCAACAAAACATACTGTTCTTTGGAGATTTAGAGTCAACATGGCAATGGGAAAATGGATGAATCAGAGTTTGCGAGACTTTGTGAGAAAATGAGAAAATGGCTAATGCACGTTGACATATAAATTAACTTTGACATTAATAGCAGCTCATACATTTTTAAATTTTTTTTTTTTATTTGTTTCACTGTTGAAAATATTTGGAAAAAATTGTGGAATTAATATATATAATTTTAGTATTTAGTAATTTGTAATGTTTTTTCATTTGTCTTTTGGGACAGAAACGGTAACCATGTAAAATTTTCCCCAAGGCTGGCCCTTAGCATGAACCGCACTTTTGGTGTTTTTCTTTTCAGCTACACTCAGCTCATTACCAAAACCTTCATGAGGTTAACATGGATTTAGATCAGGAGCTTCTCAAATCACATATTATAAGCAAAAGTATTTACTATGCACTCATCGAGAACCACAGTTCTCTCAAAGCGAGGTTTAACCAAGATATATACTTATTGAGTTCTTGTAGCTATTATCTTTTTTAATAGGTCACTTGAAAGTTTAATGATAAATGCAATGGCTCAAAGACAAGTCTGCATGTAAAATGTCATCTTGAACATAATGTGTTCTGTGGAAAGTTCAATAATAAAATGCACTACGGTTCCAATAAATAGCCAAAATGTTAATTAATATACACATTTATATAACGAGGCTAATATTTGAATATTTGCATTAAATAAAAAATAATTCCATCCTGAAGAATTTATTTGACAGTTAAAGGTCTGTATGTAAAAAGTTTGAGAGCCCTTAAAGATTGACATACTGAACATATCTTAAGTGTGTTTGTACATGAGAAATTCATTATGTTTCAATATGATTTTGAGTAAAATGATGTGGCAGTGCAATGTAAACAACTGGACTGTTCACTGCTGTCTGTAGTTAACCAGCAATAGTCAGTACATCACATTTACATTACATTTAGACAGAAGTGACACTATGGGCCCACTCTTTACTGTCATTAGTTATATGTCAGTTCTGTCCATGATCTGATAGAAGCCCCTCATTGCCTGATCTGTAGTATATATTATAAATGGTCAGTTGCTGTAGACTTTATTTGTTAAAAAAATATAAGCTTACCATCTAGTTTTTTTGTTTTTTTTTAAATAAATACTAGATTAGGACACAAGTGTGTAAAACACATAGCATATACAGTAGTTGGCAGGGCAACCAGTTCCCAACCCTGATTCTGGAGAACCCCCTCCCTTGTACATTTTAGCCTTTTACTAAACACTACAATATGCAAGAAAGCAGGGTGGGAACCTGTGGTGTAGGACTTTTTGTATCCTGTGACCCCTTTAACTGTTAAGGAAAAAAAGTCCACAGATGCCGCTATAAATATAGATTTATTTCATGAAAATTATTTAAAAAAAATTTTAATGACATTTTTTAGAGCCATAGAAATGTCTATTCCTATATGTGCCCCCCCCCCCACACACACACAAGTAACGGACACACTTGCAATGTTTCCCAGAACCCACTTTGAGAATCACTGGTGTAAAGAAACACTTCCTCTTGACACTGAATATGTTTGATTTTACTTCCATCTACAGTAGAGGTGCTCCCAATCCACTTTTCAAGATACACATCATTGTGTCCCAGAACCACATGTTGTGACGAAATAGATCTAAATCAAGGTTGCCTAGTTACATTCCTGGAAAGCCAGGAACATCCTGGACAGGTTAGTGAAATTCGGCGCAATGACGCACGATTATCTACGTTAACAGGTGATTTTAAAGTGAGAAATCTCCTGCCATCACCAGACTGAAAGCGGTAATGAATTGCAAGTCACACGGTGCGTATTGTGTGTATGGGGCGACCTCTAATGGCAAAACGAGAAACTGCGCTCTCATGATTGCCACAGTTGTGACTTAAGGTTTAAAATATATGGCAGAACATACTGCTTTTCCTGTTATACAAGCAGGTTTTCGGTGTTAAGTGGTATGAAAACAATAGAAATTAGATAATTATTCCCATACAGTGATTAGTGTAGGACCAGGATAAACCGGTACTGAAGAAGAATACACTGTAAAGTTATAATAGATAATAAATTAGGCGGCACGGTGGTGTGGTGGTTAGCACTGTCGCCTCACAGCAAGAAAGTCCTGGATTCGATCCCCGGGTCACACAGGGTGCCTTTCTGTGTGGAGTTTGCATGATCTCCCCGTGCCTCCGGGTGCTCCGGTTTCCTCCCACAGTCCAAAGACATGCAGAGTAGGTCAACTGTCTACTCTAAATTGCCCATAGGTGTGAATGCGAGTGTGTGTGGCTGTTTGTCTGTGTTGGCCCTGTGGTGGACTGGCGACCTGCCCAGGGCGTACCCTGCCTCTCGCCCGAAGATTGAGCTCCAGTTTCCCTGCGACCCAGATGGATAAAGTGGTATAGATAATGCATGGATGGATGGATAATAAATTATAAATTGTACTGTAAAATATTGAAAGAATATTTCCAAATATTTAACTTTGTTTTATATGGGCTGGTCTGTAGCACCATCTTGTGGGCATGAGTGAGTACAACACTAAACATAACCAGCTGCTCAACTTGAGGTAACATTTGTACAAGAATTGCAGTCAAGCCTGTTTATCATGTCTTTCAATTTTCCCCACATACCACAAAGTACCTTAAGGTGTATTTAACTACGTGACCGGTATTATGAAAATCCATTTTTTAACTTTGCGTTTCTACAAAACTAAAAAAAAGTCTTAGTTTATATGTTCATATGCTTAATGTTTTGTTTGTTTGTTTGTTTGTTTTTTGGAAAGGCCTAATTAAAAGCATTTCTATCATGTAGCAGGGATAGTCTGCAATAAGCCATGGTGGTAGAACTGACTCTTTCCGGGATGACATTTTCTAATCACTGGCATGTGAAAACAACATGAACATGAAAACAATACAACCATTTACTATTGCTCACTCCAAGACAACCTCATACAGCATCGGATATTCAGTGGAGAATGACACTACCATTACCTATTCATTTATCTCAAGAATCACACTGATGTCGAAGCACCTGCCTTTATCTCCTAGTAATGTAACAGCAACTTGTTGGTACCTTTGGCATTGTTTTTAACTGCACTCTTTTTACAAAAAAAAAAAAACAGGCTACAGTGAAAATACAAACACGCCCATGGTTTTTAGACATGGTGACATTACTGTACTGGTTGCATAGTTGCATTACAGTTTGTAATACTTAAGGAATTGGCCCAGTGATGGTTTATCCAATGATTAAATCAACATAGACTAACGATTCTATTTGCTATTTTGGATGATTTTGAAGGAAAAGACAACCTAAATACATTATTCAAACTCAGAATGAACATGGCAAAGCCTCCTAGTTCAAATAATTGCTACAAAATACTAGTTTATTTGGATATTTAATGGATCAGTACCTACACACGATTGTTACATCATTCAACACTGTGCAGTACTTACTTATGAGATTCATCATAAATTATCCATATAGATTGTTTAATTAATGCACTTTATCAACACTTTAAGCTTTTATCAGCATTAATCTGAAATTTACTTTGTAAATTAAATTTTTTTTATTAAAGCTTTAACCTAACTCAAATTCATTGATCATATTCTGTGACATTAGTTATAAACTGAGTTTTATCATTAAATATTAAGGCCATGACCAACTAATCAGTGAAAATCTTTATACATTAAAAAAAGCACTAAACTTTCTCATTGCTGGCATGGTGCCAGTCTTTTGTACATTTTATATGAATCTTTCACCTGGAAACACAGATATGGTGTATCATTAAAAAGATTTAAAGTCCATAAATGGCCTGTAGTTGTAAAGATTTAAAGGTACACTATACACAGCATTCTAGGTAAACAGCTGCATAGCAGAGAGACCACCCCAGCTAGGCGGAAAGGTACCTTTCTGAGTGTACAGTCCAGTACTGGCCTTATTATTTTAAGTTTCTAACACTAAAACTCAGTTTGTTATTTGTATAGGTACTGCCTATTTAATAACATTGCTCGATCAGATACTTCTTTGCTTCGTAAGTCACTGAACTCGTTACACCAGTAAAACTGCCAGCTAAGTAGAAAGGCATTACAGGCATGTCCTGTCTGACATTATGGAGATAACAACAGAATTATGACCAACCAACCAACTATTACAGTGATCTATTTTAATAAATAGGCATTGATGGATGAAAGGTGGATTCATGTCATTACAATGGAGGTACGCCTTCACATTGACAAAAACACTGACAATACAACCTTCATGTTTTAGAAAAAATAAATAAAATAGGGGGAGTATGAACATGAAGTAGTTCTACCTTTAAAATGTTAAGTTCAATTATGCAAATTTGACAATTCAGATGTTACATATGTGTTGTTTGTTGTAGTCGGTTAAGGGTCGTCAGTCGTCAGCACAGTCACCTTCCAGCAAGAAGGTTCTGGGATTGAACCTGCAGCCTAACTGGGGCCTTTCTGGGTAGAATTCTGTGCATGTTCTCCTGTGCAGGTTTCCTCCAGGTTGCTCCAGTTTCCTCCCACAGCCCACAGATCTGCACATTAGGTCAGCTGGCTACTCTAAGTTGCCCATAGGTGTGAATGCGAGTGTGAATGCATGTCTGTCTCTCCCTGTTAGCTCTGTGATGGACTGGAGACCTGTCCGGGGTGTACCCTGTCTCTCGCCCAACCCGTCCACGTTGACCTCACACAGAAGCAGGAATAAAGATGTATAAGAATAAGATTGTAGTCAGTATTTTGAGTCCATCTCTGCAAGCTGCTATTAACACCCTGTAATCCTATCTCAGGTGTAAATTGCTTTGTATAAAAGAAGCCAAATTATCATAATAAATAGATATGAAACGATAGGGGGAAAACATGTTAGTACAATGAAGATGCATTTACACATTGACACTATCCTTCAAAAACAAAAATATACTTCACAGGTTAGGAAAGAAGTCAGACTTATAGGTCTGGACGTCACACATTCTGGGAATTGTTACCTTCACAACTAATATCAAAAAGACCTAATTTAGAGTTGAACTCTCTGAGGTAGTTTGGCGTTGTGCCAGTTCTGCAGCCAAGCCCAGGATCCTGCTGGAGCTCCGGGTGCGCCACGGCTAAACGGAGCAAAAAAACCCACCCTGCTGTCAGTTTAGCGTGAAAAGCAGGCACCTCTCCAGATAACACGGCAGTTCAGATGTCAGGCAGTGTGATGGATATGCCCATTAGCCGTCGAGTGGCTCCTGTGGACGATAAATTATTCTGGTCGCGCACGGCTGACAGCAGGTTGTTGACTATGAGCTGCAGACAGAGCCGGAGCTCCTTCAGATTCCTGTCGGACTCATGACCGCTCTCGCTCAGAGCCATTCTCAGGCAGATATTCTTCAAATCCACGCTGTCCTGGGACATGAACCAAGACAGAAAGTAAACAACAAGCCGGGGAGGGACACACACACACACACACACACACGCACACACACACACACCTTTAACCTCAATGAGGAGTCTTACCTTGTGGCGGAGAAAACACTTGACTTCTCCAGAGAGATTTCTCAGTAAATCCTGCTCTATGGATATGATCTGTGATAAAATGTCCACCAAACGCGCTAGTAAACTTTCCCTGGCTCTTTCAGCTACAGACACAGTCGTTTTGTTTGGGTCGGGGTTATTTCTAACCCTCCTGTTTGAATGAAGTTCGTGTAAAAGTTTGAGAGCCTCTGTCTGATGTTGTAGATTCATCTCTCTCTCTCTCTCTCTCACACACACACACACAAAGAGGAATGCTCTTGTTTTTTTTATACAGAGATTAGAGGTTTCTTCTGCATAACATAAGTCATCTGATCTTATCCAAGTGCTGCGTTGTTTTGTAGCCTGTCCTGTAACTTCCCCGTGTGTTTGTTTGGAGAAGACACGCGTCTTCATGTGGCACTCTATATCCAACCAGCAGCTTTATTTAAGTGCACTATCGCCTTGTTAAGCGTCACATGACCGGAAGTGTCAGCCAGTCTCATGCGAAAAAAGACAGCTTCTGATTTTTGAGTTTCTCTAATTCAGGGGGGGAATCGAGTAAAAGTACAAGAAAAACTTTGAAAAAAAAAAAAAAAAAAGTGTTCTGAAAATTCAAAAAACATTTTCCAGGAAAAGAGTGCCTTCAAAGAGTCTAATCTAAAAAGCTGATACTGTCAGAGAATGGGAATATAAAGATTGCATTTGATTATCTACTTGTCCATCCGTTATCTATAATACAGCCGTTAAGGGTGATGGAAATGTTGGAGCCAATCCGAGCTGACTTCGGGCGAGAGGCAGGAAACACCCTGGACAGGACACAGGGCTAACACAGTGATGAACAACCATTCACACTCTGAGCACCTGAGAAGCCAGGTGACCTAATCTGCATGGCTTTGGGCTGTAGGAGGAAACTGGGGTACCCGGAGGAAACCCACACAAGCCCCGGGAGAACACGCAAACTCTACACAGAAAGGTTTAAACCCAGAACCTTCTTGCTTTGAGTTGACACTGTTAACCATTGTACAACCCTGCATTTGACTGTATTTTATAACAATTACATTTCACACATTATGAAATGAATTCACCCAATATCCAGTGGAGGACAACATGGCAAAAGTAGCCTACATCACAATACTCATTTTCACAGTACAGGTTTGCTAACAGACTCTCAAAATAGAAGGTCATTTTAAAAACTAAGGGTTCAAGAATAGGTTTATTGAGCAAAAATAGATTAATATAAAGGGGCGGTGGGGGGTTGGATGTTAGCTTCAAATCAGCTACTTGTTCCTATAATGATGTCCATGGTGGTGTGAAATTAGTGATGAAAAAGTGTATGCTGCTATATTTGCTCACATACAACATAATAACCATGAACCTGATGACGTGAAGCACAAATAAAGATGTTCGAGCTATGGTAGCCTCCCGGAGGTAATTTAACACCTACAATAAAGTAAATTAACAGGTACACTGGATATAAAAAGTCGAAACACCCCTTGTTAAAATTGCAGGGTTTTGTGCTGTAAAAAAAATATAACAAATTGTGCAGTAAAAAGATAAATCATGTCAGATCTTTTGAGTTTGAACCCTGCAAGTTTAAAAAAAAACTTTTTATATTCACTGTAAAAGGGGGAAATGGATACTGATTTCAAATGAGCTGATTTGTTACTATAACAATTAGTATCAGCACATTCAGATTAGATGAGCTTCATACTGACTCAGCCAGCTGCTTGCCTTCTGACTGTAAAAAAAAAATCTTCTACAGTTTGATCAAACCCAGTATGGTAAATATAATCAAAGAACAAGCATACGTAACATCCAGATTTGAAATAAGAGATGAAATGACACCAGTTCCTATCTCTTACTGAATTCTTTAATTGGTTTGGTACAGAACACAAAAAGTGGGGAAATGCTGTGATTTAAATTACTATATCAATTTATTATTTCTACACAATTTCTGTTGACATAGCAAACCTCAAAACTTCTCAAGGAGTAGATCACCACACATATTTGAAATCCCTGCGTGAGAAACACTCCTTGTTTTTTATCCTCCTCCACACAAACCTCACACTGAGGCCATCGTTCACAGAGCATATTTTGGTACAACAGCAGACTTTAATCAGTCTTTATGAGTAAATGTCCAGGATGCGACGCTACTGAGTAAAACATCAATGCTTAAAAATTTTTTAAACTTTAGTAGATAAATAATCCCAGTCTCACCACACTGTACGCTAGCTCCAGTGTCAAGTCATAAACATGATTATAGCAACAAACGATTGGTTTCTTGGGCTGGATATCCTAGAATATACAAGAGAAAGTGTTACAATTGTGGTATTTGATTTAAAAAGAATGACAAAGTTCAGTCCTCAGTGGTCTACTGTACCTCTCACCGGTTAACTTTTACATCATGCAGGATTTGCAGAATGAATGCCAATTGTACAAATTGGGTGCAAATTAGTATACAGAGTGTACACAACTTCCAAAATCAATTTCCAAACATCATTAATCAACACATTTTACATAATAACCTGCATGACCAAAATCCACCCAGTTCTGTGGTAAATATTTTTCTACATGAACACAAACCAAAAAAAAAAGCTGCACTAGTTTTGGCCCAGATGGACCTTGGTGGTATAAAAGTTGATCTTCATGAGCAAGTGAGCTAACTGGTAGAATAATAGAACCTCCAGTGTAAATCTGTACGTCTCATTTAGCAATACTGAACACGCAACCTATGAAGCCATGTGTCTTATAGTACATCCCTGTGTTGAGTCTTCATTTTAAAACAACCCTAATTGCCAATGGATATATAGTAAACAGTCTACCAATTAACAATTACTCTTTAGACATTTATAATAACTTGAGAAAAAGGAATAACATTAGAATTTTCCTCCACCAAACCACCCATGAGCCAAATGGTTCATTACTATTGCTAAATTCCAATAGGAAATGTATCGGAGAGTGCTCAGGAGGACATCCTGATATTTATTTACAACTCGACACAGATGCCCCCCCCCCCCCCAAAAAAAAGAAAGATGATCGTTCAAATTCCACGATGAGTCCCTATCGCACGTGTTACAAAGCCATTTGTCACAGTGAGTAAAATACAGATACTGAACACCTTGGTCCATTTGTCCCTCATCCAGCTTCACATCGTTGTTAAGTTTAGCTTAAAAATAACGGTCTAAATGCTAGAAATGGTCTGCATAATTCTTTTAGTTACATGGACCATTTTCAACATTTGAACATGCACCGACTAAATCTGTTGCTTAGTCACATTTCTTCAGGCAGTCCTTGTCATTTTAAAGAGGTCTTAACAGAAGTGGATTTTACATGAAACGGAAGCTGATTCTCAGTTACCCGCAATGTGATGATTCAATTCAACCAAAACTGATTTGTAGCTTTCTTCTTGACTCGGTGTTTTAAATTTGAACTCTGCCTTTAATCTAGCCATGATCAAGGACTCGGTCCAGTGTCTTCTGACTACGATGCAGCAGTTTGGTTGCCACCTCTGCCTTGCTGGCCTCAGACATGCTCATTATTTAAAAAAAAAAATACAGTTCAGATTTTAGTAGGTAAAATGTGTGTTAAACTTTTGACCAAAACCTGGACATGATCGTGTCATAGGATTTCACAGTTCAAGTTATAAGAGCTGGACAGGGGCAGAGCTGCAGAGCCGTGCACAGGGGGTAATGTTACGATTATGGACTGGAAGTGGACGGTACCCAGCTATGAGGCTGGCTCTGTAGAAACCTTTAAGGAAATTGGCCCTGAACTAGTGAGAGACTAAGCTATGCAGGAGAGGACGGAGCTGCCACGCCCCCTCTCGGTCAACCATCACAGTCCAGGCTGCCGAGGGAATTAATCATCTCGAATGCTTTCACACTTTGTTTGTTTTAATGATCATCGGAATTAATAAGTATTACTCTAGTTTATAAACTTAGAATTATCTACATTCCCCAACCCACCCCTACATGCTTCAATGCCATGTTGACATTTTTATTATTTTTCCCTCCCGCTTGTTGGTTGTTTTTTTCTGTTAAAAAGGAGGACGACTGCACAGGCGGGCGATTCCGTGCCCTAGCAGTGAAAGTGAGCGATACAGTGGCCGTGGGCAGTCAGACCAGATGAAAAGTTCTAGTTTTCTTTCTTGGATTCTGCGTTTCCATAGCTGGAGCCTGTTTTCTTCACCTCGGTCACGCCGATGAGACGGCGCACAGCTATAGAAGCTGGAAAACACACCAGAAAACCAGTGAGAAGAGAACCCGACATCATGGGAATTATTTATATGTGAGCGTTTAGTGCCTTATATTGGGCCTGTGCTTAGCTTTTCACAAAATGTGCCATTTCTAGTAGTATATTTTCTACATAAAAAATATCCTTCAGCTGAATTATGACATTTATTTTCAAAATTATGTTAATATTGGAAGTAGCTAATAAAATCTATGAGAGAAAATGAAAACTGGCTGTAAAGGAACTTTAAACTAAACTGTAAATGATCACTGAAATAAGAAGACAGGACATGTTTTTCTTCAGCATGATCCCATATTTAAAATCATAAATACTCACATCGCGGTCTGTAAGGAAAGCGACAAAAAGGGTTAGGGCTGACTATTTATTCTGCAAGACGCAAGACATAAATTTGACACCATGACGTCAGATTACTTTTCTTTCATTACATTTACTTGTTGAGCTTCCACGGTCATGTATCCACACTTGTCCTTAAGCAACGACATTCCTTTCCAGTGTACAGCTGGACGTTACACAGAGGAACGACTTGACCAATTATGAATGTAAATTTTTCTATGTATAGTACATTCAGCTTTTATTACTTTCATCACATTCCCAGAGGGTCAGAAGCTTATATACACTTTGCTAGTATTTGGTAACATTGCCTTTAAATGGTTTCATTATGATGAAACCATTTGGGTAACCTTCCACAAGCTTCTGGCTCATTCCTCCTGACAGAACTGGTGTCACTGAGTCAGGTTTGTAGGCCTCCTTGCATGCACACACACCTTTTCGATTCACAAATTTTCTATTGGATTGAGATCAAGGCTTTGTGATGGTCACTCCAACACCTTGACTTTGTTGTCCTTAAGCCATTTTGCCACTACTTTGGAGGTATGTATGGCGTCATTGTCCATTTTAAAGACCCATTTGAGACAAAGCTTGAACTTCCTGGCTGATGTGTTGAGATGTTGTTTCAATATATCCATATAGTTTTCCTTCCTAACAATGCCATATATTTTGCAAAGTGCACCAGTCCCTCCTGCAGCAAAGCACCCTTTTTCCTCCAAACATATTGATGGTCATTATGGCCAAACAAGTAAATTTGTGTTTCGTCAGCCCAGAGGACATTTCTCTAAACGTTAGATCTATGTCCCCATGTGCACTTGCAAACTGTAGTCTGGCTTTTTCCATGGAGGTTTTGAAGCAGTGGCTTCTCCCTTACTGAGCAGCCTTTCAGGTTATGTCGATACAGGACTCATGTTACTGTGGATACAGATACTTGTCTACCCGTCTCCAACATCTTCACAATTGTTCTGGGATTGATTTGCACTTTTGGCATCGAAGTACATTCATCTCCAGGAGACAGAATGCGTCTCCTTCCAGAGTGGTATGATGGCTGCAGGGTCCATCATAAAAAAGGGTTTTATACTTGCATACTATTGTTTGTATGGATGAACGTGGTACCTTCAGGCATTTGGAAATTGCTCCCAAGGTGAACCAGACTTGTGGAGATGGACAATATTTTTTCCTAATGTCTTGGCTGATTAATTTTGATTTTCCCAACATGCCAAGTAAAGAAGCACAGAGTTCGAAAGTAGGTCTTAAAGTAAAGCAACACCTACAAACTAACTCCAATTAGCCGATTAGCCCATCATAAACTAACTCACTTATTGCCCTAAAGCTTAGCATCATTTTCTGCAATTTTCCAAGTGGTTTAAAGGTATAGTTAAGTTACTTTATGTCAACTTTTGACCCACTGGAATTGTGATATAGTCACTTCTAAAGAGGAACAATCTGTCCGTAAACAATCGTTGGAAAAATTCCTTGCATCATGCACGAAGTAGATGTCCTAAATGACTTGCCAAAAGTATAGCTTGCTAATATGAAATCTGTGGAATGGTTAAAAATGAGTATTAACGACTTTAACCCAAGTGGATTTAAACTTACGACGACTGTAGATCCCTAATGAACAAGCAAAAGGTTACATTGGCAAGAAAATTCTTGACATCTCAAAAACCCTTGTGGGTCACCCCAGGCAGTGTGATTATAATTACACTTCAACAGTTGTATGAAATAACAGTACTACATTTGTTAAAAGGATGTTCAGTGTCAGCAGTTCTTAAGTACAACGGTTATTACTCTTGTCCTTGTGAAAATATTATTATCCAAAGTTAAATTGAAAAGAAATGTGATTTAACTGGTAACCAGAGGAAAAGTATAAATAATCTTGATCGATTAATCATCTTTGAAACATACTTGGGCTAGATAAAAAAAAAAAATGTAAAAAAGAAGGAAAAAGGCATGTTCGGAGCACAAGTTTGGGTTGTGCAAATGCAAATGCATAAGCACATGTACAAGTGCTATCAAATTATACTTAAGTATACGATCAAATTAAGTACAATTTAAGTACATAAGTACTTTCCACCTTTACAAAAGATATGTAATGATTTTATATGCGAGTACCAACCAATAACGAGGAAGATCATGAAGCTGATGATGAGGAGTGGTGAGCCGCTGACAAAGACGTCCCAGGCAAAGTTAATGAGTGGAGAGAGCAACAGTGTCGCCCAGAACAGGAAGTTAAGCAGGGTCCATAACCGGCGTTTGGGCTTGATAGTGGGTCCGGGGAAACGTCCCTCCTTGAAATAGAACTCTTGCAATTCATCCTATAGTCATACAACAGGACCCACAAGATGTGGAGAGACACATTATATCATTTGTTAGTTGTTCATTTTTTTTATGCCATGCCATGCCAGCATCAAGGCCTATATTCAGGGCAGGAACAAAGTCATAAATAAGAAAATACAAACATAAATACATAAAGAAAAAAAAACACAAACAAATAAATGAATCAACACAATTCAATAGGTATAAAAGTATAAAATTTTCCATTATGTTCTGTATCAAAATGGGTTGTTAATGTAAAAACAACGGGTTGTTAAAATAATAATTCTGGTTTCTTCTGGTGATAATTTATTAAATTAAGTTAAAGCTAAGCTAATTGGGAATCTACATGTGGCTTAAAAAAATTCCAGCTCTGGATACCTTTGTGCCTTTTGCTGCATTAATATACACTTTTTATTACAGTTTACCCAATACTGGCAATGAAATAAGGAAAAGGTATGCCTACAAGTGTTCCATCACACATCTAGATCTTTGTTTTTAAGGACTTCATCATCTACTCTCAGATTCCACCGGGACCTTAAGTGAGTAAAGGTACGAGCGCTGGTTTGGTGAACCACTGTAAGCAGATGCTAGATGTGTGTTGCACTTGTACTGGAGAGTTTTTAATTAAAATATTCCATGTTGGCCATTTCCAGTTTGATCCAGATTTTGCCAATAAAATGGGGGAAAAAAAAAGGTCACGAACAAATTTCTTGTACCAAATTCTGGCTTAGAGATTTCAAATTATAGGAATATTAAACCTGAACCAATTTCTTGAAGTTTATCCAGAACATTAATACAGGATGTTCAAAAGGCTTCATAGATGATGAAAAAAAGCAAAAATATGCCAAGCACGAGGTTCCCAGGCTGAATAACCCTAACCTTGTTTTTTTTCTGTTTCTGTGTATTTGTTCACACTTTAGCTTCCTGTTTTTATTCACCACCAACCCCCTACGAACTTCCAAGAAGTTGAAGGAAGCGTTCTGGTTGTGGCTGTGTGTCAGTCAGCTGCACAACAAAGTGAAATTCAACTTCAGGCTGTTTAAAATAAGAAGAAATGATATCAGAAAACTGTAAACCAACTGATGTCAACCCAAATGAAATTTCAATTACTGAACAAGGCTTAAACTTGAAACAGAATAAAATAGCTGTGATTGATCTGATTACTGTAACAATCTGAATCTTTCTATACGTTATGTGTATGTGAAGATGTATGCTGGGTGATCCTGTGAGGAAGCTAAATGTTTATTTTGCACATTTAATTATTTGGATGAGGCTGACCGTGCATCTGACTAATACTACGAAACACAACTGGTGCTGACACAAATACAGATATTCGGAGAGAATTTTGCTGAGACGGACATCCTTTAAAAGTCAGATGACTGAAAGCTAAGCTAATGAGCTTTATTTCCTTGTCCAGAATTCACATGCTTCTCAGTGCTACCGTGACACTAAATGCTCGAGGCACTTGTGTCACATTTTTCTGGCGTTAAATAGGTCAGCTCACCCTTCCCAGAATCCAATTCATTGTTTTCGTTTACATATAGGCCACTGCATTTTGAAAGCACATGACTGCAGCAAAACCTCCACAAATTCACCTTTAGTGATCCCTTTGAAGCCCATCTCGAACATTTTCTTCATTCACATGTCATACGTGGAAGCTTTGAACACAATAGGCTTGATATTTTCTTTCCTTCGCGGCCGTCCACAGGACAGCGGAGGCCTGATCTGATCCATAACCGAATAACCAAAATGGAATGGATTGGGCGGAAAAATGTAAAATACATCTTCTTTGACAAAATATCTTCACATTACACCACATGATCTATAACCTAGGCTGTCTCCACATTGTTGTGGTTTGCTTTTCAAATGTAAAAGTGAGATATCGATGGCATCTAAAATGCTGACTCACTACTTCGCGCACAGGCTTCTGGGTAGAGTGAGCTGGCCCTTTTAAGACAGTTCATTCATAATGAATTCATTTCAAATGTAAAAACATCCAGTGAGAAACATTATAACCCGGTACGAGTTGACTGGAAACACACACACGCAGAAACTCAGCTAGGCATTAAAGAGAATCTGACCTTCTCCTGATAGAGCTTGTGAAGCCAGTCGGCACACTCCTTCTCATCATCGGGGATCTCCTCGACTGGGAAACGCCTGGTAGACAACACAACACACCAGTCAGACCTGCAGAACACACCACTAGAGGGCAGTGCTATTACAGGCAAGGAGATGACGCACTTGACAGGTGCAGGAAGGTCATATTCATTACTGATTGCTAAATATGTCTGTGCAATAAAAGGAAACTCTGTTTGAACAGCTGTTACATGTCAAGTCTTGATTTTTTCAAGATTCAAAAGGACCATATATTTTTTTGCCCCAATCCTATTTTCTATGTTCATTAAATATGTTAACTATGAACGTGATCCTGTGTATACCTTTATGGAACAAACAAACAAACAAACAAAAAAAAAAAAGACAGGTGATCATACAAACATGATCACCTGAAATGACTTGTTCCTGTGCCAGTGGTACATATTCCAGTGATGAACACCAATAATAGTCCACAGTCAGGAGGTATTATTATCTCGATGCTCAGGTGGCAACTGTTTGTCTGGATTAAATTGCTCCCTTGGTTGTTATGTGGAAACTGTTAGCTGTTTTTTCCAAGTTTCCCTGCTGTGCGTCAAAAATACGCATCAAGCCAAGATGCTAATAGTCTGTTCATGTTACACTTCACAATTGATGCTCCCTTAACTACTTTAACGACACTCACCAGCCACCTTAATATGCAATTATCCAAACAGCCAATCATGTGGCAGCAGTGCAATGCATAAAAGCATGCAGATACATGTCAAGAGCTTTACGTAATGCTCAAATCAAACACCAGAAAGGGAAAAACTGTGAACTCAGTGACTGACAGTTGCATAATTCTTGGTGCTAGAAGGGCTGATTGGAGTTCATGAGAAACGGATGATCACCCAGGACTTTCACACAGAATAGTCTCTAGAGTTTATATAGAACAGTCAGCAGGTAGAAACGCCTTGTTGATGGAAAGGTAAGAGAAAAATGGCCAGACTGGGCTGAGCTGACAACAACCACCCTTTACAACCACAGTAAGCAGAAATGCATCTCAGAACTCAGGACCTAAGGCTACAATGGCAGAACAACCACTCCTATCAGGAAAGAAAAAGATTCTGAGGGTACAGTGGACACAGACTCACCGAAACTATAGAGATGAAGGCTAGAAAAACATCACTGGTCTATTTTTTCATGGCATATGCATTTATTTATAGATTATCTGTGTGCAAATTTAGCATTTAAGTGATTAATGCTCAATTACCGTAAACAAGCCTTTAAGTGATATTTAGAAGAATATTAACTTTTAATTAAAAATTCTAAAATAAGAAATGACAAAGTATTACATTCTCAAACAATTGTGATAATATGGTTTCAATACTAAGCAAAATAATCATCATCACCGTTGCCACTGCAGAACTTTCGCTTAAATACAAAAAAATGAGTCTGACCACGCACTTGTACCTTTAGTGGGCAGAAAATGCCTTGTAATTATATACATAGAGCACACACAGGGTCCATAGTAACATTGTACCCAACACCTGAACCAACAAATCAGCCAATGTAGGCGTTTGAGCAGACGAAACATTAAACTGTACAGGACCAGTGTTGGGAACCACCAAGTTCACACTCACCGGACTCTCATGTCGGCTCTGTATTTCTTGCCGTTGATGATGCCTAGCAGAGTGGGGTTCTCCTTATCTTTAAAATTCAGTGTGACGTCGTATACTGCTTTGACTGAAAGACAAGCCCATGACAATGTTGTAGCTAAATCTCACCACAGGATTAAAATTATACAGGTACGAGACGGTTAACTGTTACAGACCTGTTCCCTTCAGGCACTGCATTGTGGTGGTGAAGCCCTTGGTGCGTGGCAGTAGGTGGTATTTGAGTTTGGGGAGACCTTTACTCTCAGCCACCTGCATGCTGATCTCGTGCTTTTTCTCTGTAAACCGTGTTCCCTCGCAGTACAGCAGGAACTGTAAGAATGCACATCACACACAACAGACAATGAGATGATCACTGCGCAGGCCCTAAAAGCAGTATTGATCTAATAACTTGGTAATCCCTCCTCTTAGCTGCTGCCAGTGCAGACTTCTATTAGCATTATGTCAGTAACTCTAACATCTCATCTAGTACATCTAGTCTACTAATAGAGGTTAAGAGGGATGTATAAAAACCTGTATTATAATTTTTAGATCCTGATTTACACCATATAGATGATACAAATATACAACCCCATGTTGCACTGTACAGATAATAATCAGTAAGTCCTAGTTAATACACTTAGAAACAGGGAATGGAGTGTAGACAGCCAAAAGTAGACAGCCTTGGTTTTCCTATTTATATTATAAGATGTGTATGATCTTTCACCCAAAAATACAGTCACTTTTCCAAAATGTATAATGAAATGGGGAAAATATGCAACTTTTTAAGTCAACAACTAAACGAGACTGAAATTTCCAGTTTCTGCATGCCTCTGTTTTGCACTCTATAGTTTGCATGATGAACCTTTTTATTTTGAAGCCCTGAAGCACTGCCTACCAAGTGCTAAAACCAAAAATATCTCTCAGCTAATCATGTCTATAAAAGGGTACCCAGGCCAATGTGTCAACCGAACCTGCTGTTAAACCTGAAAATAAACATTTCAAACATTCATTTGTTCATTAGACTCAGGAACAATTATCCACTCCAGTAAACAAATCATATCAGGGGAAATATAACTGTTCATTAGACTACATATTTTCAATATCAACATCTCTCTACAGAGGGTGTAACTAACACACACACACACACACACACACACACACACACACACACACACTGTGCATCACAAACCATTCTCATAAAAAAATTGGACGAATAAACAAAATTTGGAATAGAATTCAAAGATGACGCTAACCTCGAAGAAATACAAAATGCCTGGTCACCCTATTTACATCAGAAACTACAATGTCTCATTGCTTCTTCCTTCTCCCAGACTTCCTTTATTTATGTTTCAGATTTGGGGGATGAATTTGGGGCTAGGGCGGCACAGTGGTGTGGTGGTTATCACTACAGACAGCAACACCACAGAAGAAAGAAAAGATTCAAATTAGTCTGCAAGTCGAACTGAAACACTTTTAGACTTTTTCAAATGACAAAGGTTTGGCAAATAGACATTTAGACAGGACTGGTTTTTACATGGGGAGATTTGGTAAAGTAATTATCACCGCTGACATTTTAGTCCCATTCGTATCAGTCAATGAAAGTGTTTTTATGGACTGAGCTATCCCAAGGCTGGAACGAGTATGCCGTCTTTTACACAAGGACCTGTAAAAGAACCTGTAGAAATCACCCTAGGTAATAAAATAACCTGTAACTAGAAGGGCACTTGGAGAGCACAGACCTCCACCAAAGCACAAGAGTCGACTCTTCTATGATATGCAAACCTGCAACACTTTATATGTCTGTATATATTTCATGGTTATGTTTTGTCACTACTCAACTTTACTGCCATCTACCGGATTTTACGATGTATGGCATTGTTAAGCGCAGACTTCCACCAAGCCCAAATTCCATATCTTGCAACGTTAAAAAAAGCAAAACTAATGTTGTGGAACCTCTCCAAAATTTAATGGGTTCATCCATGGCCCATGCGACACCCTTGCACCAAATTCCATGGAAAGCGGGTCAATAGGTTTTGTGCAATCCTGCTTACAGGCAAACAAACTGCACCCAACACAACCTTCATCGTAGCAAAAATAACTCTGGGTCGTATATATATATATATATATCCCAGCTTTGTTGACATGTTGGTAAATATTCCTTTATATTTTCAGGGAAAAGAGGTTTCATACTTTTTCTACAGTATAGCCATGTTGCAGGAGATGCTCTTTATCATCTCTTGCCAAAAACCAAACTGAACTCAAGTACAAGTTCCAGTGCAGGACAATAAAATACACACAACATTTATAAAGATTTGTCAGAAAACCGATGCTCCTGCAGAGCTTTAAGGAAGGTATTCAGTTCTTAGCACAAGTTTAGCCCACCTACTACCTATTCAGTATTATATGCATGACAGTATTATAGGCATGACTTATGATCACAAGCCTGACACAAGCAGCTATAATAAAGGTCAAAGCAATCAGTATGCACTAAAGATATGAGGTACAAGTAATACACATGAACATTTTATGCAATTTATATATATATCACTTACATCATGCAGATCACTCACAATTTCCACACACGTCCTCAACAGACATACGTCTGGAAAAGGTATACAGTTAGGATAGTACTGACAGGATTAACTAAATGTGTAGCATTTTCTGCTATTAAAAGACCTGGGAAGTGTGACTGTTTCTCTTTAAATATAATTCTCAACAATACCACATGCTGTAGTTCAGCCAATTGCATGAGGATTATAGCCTCGTTTCTTCAACACACTCACCCACATGTACTCGGGATAATCCTTGAGTTGGCCGAGTCCCTTAAAAACCGTCTCCCTGTCCTCCTCCCACTTTCTCCTGCAGAACACGATCTCCAGGAAGTACCAGGTCCAGCCAATCAGAGGAACTTTCAGCAGCTCACGTTTTGCCAGCACCTTGGAACTCTGGGATAAATGGGGGAAAAAAGTAGATTGTTTTTGTCTGGGCTTTTCTTTTTTCTTTTTTTTTTTTGTCCTTTTCTCAAGACGTGCTCCAGAATTTCTGTGTTGAGTTTTCAAATGAGTCATGAATGGTCATAACATCTGTAATGAAAAAGAGAAATCACTTGTGTTGTATTAGCTTTGGATAACACCTTATACTTTCTTAACTTTGAAATAATCTTATCTTGAGTTGTGAGGACCCCCTGCCCTGCACAGTTTGCAGTTTTCTCTACTGCAAATAATCAGCTAATTACTTAGCCCTTGAAATGAAGCAGGTGTGTTGACAGTAGGGAACACTACATACTGTGCAAGGCTTCCACGACTGTGGAGGTAAGAACTCTTGACCTATATTAAAGTTTACATTAAGCTATATTAAGTCAATACACATGTTATCAATGAAAGAGACCTAATGAGGCCCATTATCTCATTTATGTATGTGTTAACTGGAGCCCATTACACTAAATTAGAGATCATCATTAGCAATCTGGTGTTCGAGATGCGCGTTCTTGGCACACTCACCCCCAGCACGCCGTATCTCTCACACATGGTCCAGCCGCATAGGAAATCGATTTCATAGTTGTGGTTGAGGATGATGATGACGTGTTCTTTTCCGAACCAATCCACTGTGGCCTGGTCAGTATAGAGCATGCATTCCGTTCCTGACCACCACTCTAAAAGCATCACCAACTCTGAGAGAGAAAGAAAGAGAGAGAGAGAGAGAGAGAGAGAGAGAGAGAGAGAGAGAGAAAAAGTGAGAGAGAGAGGGGGGGAATCCATTAATGTTTACTCATGCTTATAGTCTCCAGTGCCATATACACTATATGCATCTGTTTCTGTGTTTTCCATTCTCACATGCCTTCTTAAAAATAGATAAGCTAGATGGATGTACATTCATATTAAAAATTTTCCATGTCAGTGGGTTTGTATGCACACATGCAATATTCTTGTAATATTACAGAACATTCTATATGAACTACGCATTAGTGTGGCCAAATACTGCTTATGTAGTACTGTACCTGAATACGAATAGATTATTCAGATATAAATACAGACAAAAATACAAGGCACACTATTATTATTATCAATTTTTTTTTAAGAAAGCTCATCTGAAAGGTTCACAGAGTATCTGGTTCAGGCTAGAGGTGTGCATCAGGATACGGACGCAACCAATGCGACATTTTTAATGTTCATACTTTTAGATATAAAAGCTAGTCGGGAAAACAAAGATCGTTACCATGAACAGCATTCATTCATTCATTCATCTGTAGTAAGTGCCTGGCCAGGCTCATAGCAATTTCAATAAAACTAGTTCTTTTATATTTTGGGAAATACAGCCTGTGGCTTTGAAAGGGGAAAGAAGAGAGCGTGGTCAGACATACATTAACGTGTCATGTACACTGAAACACGTGATGTGATTACAGTGGTAAATATACCATGAGCTGGTTACAAATCAGCATAGCTGCCTGCATTTAGTCAGGTTTTTCTGTTGTTGTTTAATTAAATTGTTAACAAGGACAGGAATGCAGCAAATCTCAAGTCAGAAATGTGAATAAGCATAACGAGTTATTAGATGTAACTAAGCTCATAAATTATATATAGTACATATGAATGTGCTCCGTGTTGAACACCAGTGCAGATACTTATCAATTCCAGTTGTATAGCAAAGCAGTGCTGGTAAACAACACGCTGTTTCATTTTCTTACTTTAAAACCCTGTTCATGTGAAGTGAAGATTTTTGATAAGTTACGGTGCATCAGATGATGTCGTCTTGTTGCTCTGCTCCCAAGTTAGTCAGCAGGTCCGTTAAGGATGCAAAATAATACGGGGATGGATATTTGGAGCAGAAAACATATACAGATACAAGCATGACAAAGAGAGACCCAAAATACTCACGGCTCCATAGTGAATAGGACATGCGGGTGTTGATTCTGCGGTAGAGCTGCTTGTCGATTGGCCAAAGCACACAGGTGCAGAGCTGAATGAAGTTGATGATGAGCCCGCTGACCACGAATACGAAGCCGATGAGGAGCTGCAGGATGAACTGGCTCTTCAGCCAGGCCAACACACCCATGACGGACAAGCCCTCGCCTCACATACACACATACACACGCACCTGTGGCGAGAGACAGACAGTGTGCGTTTGTAGTAGAACCAACGGTCAACACTTGGCATGTAAATGGCATGCAAAAAAGGCATTCATATCAAAAACTACATGTAGATATGCAAATGAGGAATCACTGCGTAGTAAGGCATGTGGCCGTGATTGAATTTGCCTGTCGCTCTGGAAAAGGCGATTTCTGAAACATGCCCCATTGTAGTGCACTATTTAGGGACTTTTGTGAATAATAATTCATGAGCAGCTTCTGAAAATGGATTATAGAATATCTCACAATGTAGCTCAGTGGATCCACACACCGCCCATAACGCAACTATAGTTAGTGTTCATTCCACAACACAAAACACCTGAACGCAAATGCAAGCGGAAGAATTTTCTGAATCACCAGGCAAGCACAGACGCCTCCTTGTCCTGACTAGTTAGGGGATCCACATTATTTATACATGCATGAGCTAACATAATGTAAAGTAATGTAACGTGTTAATTATGAACAAGTTGTTTCTACTGAGTTCATCGGAGACGTCTTTAATAATGGCGAGCTGTGAGCGATTTCCCGGTCACGAGTAGGGTCAAGGAAGAGCGACGCTGTCGACTACAATTTTCAGGATCAACCCGTTGCTGTGTCTGAATTTCAGAAAGTCTCACGTTTCCTCATTTTAAAGTGCACTTTATGTTACGTTGCAGCTGCGACCAAAATGTTCCCCTTGAGGAGCGGATGGTATTGAAGAATAGAAGAAAAACACACAAAACTTACCACAATGGGTTCTACCTCCTTACAGTCCTCTTTTACACGGCCCGTCACTCAACACCACAGACCTGCAAGAGAAAACGAGGGATAAAGTTCACTATCGGTGTGACCTTCATACCCCTACCTTTTTGTACGCACCAGTCCCGTGCTTATACAAAGACGCAAAACCTTGATGAACACGTGTACAGCTCCAGAAAGATCACTGCCAGTTGTCTATTTTTACCTTGTAGCTGTGGTGACATGCCTCAATGACTCCAGTCCTATGACAGAGTTTCGGTTTGAATGGGAATAGCAGTGAACTTCGCTCTTAGCTCAGTGCTTTTCTTCTTCAAAAGGACACGATATTGTTTGAAAGTGCCGTTCTGCTCATACAACTTCTTTATCCGTACTAGGAAATCCACTAGGATGTTGATGAAAGTTTGCAAAGGGGTGCCCAAGGCTATAGTGCTGTTCTCCCTTTCTCTGCCCCTCACACACACACGGACACACAATCTAGGTGAAAGTTCATGCAGCCCATACAAATTCTCCCATGCCCCTCGTTCCAGTGCTCTCTCACTCTCTCAGACATGCTGTTTTCCCTTGCAAATATTCCCCTGCAAAGTCAGGCTGTCTACTTCACGTCCTTTGTTTCAGGTTTCAATCGAAGCACATTACATACTTAGCATCAGGTGGTGTTTCTTTCTTGGCTACCGTATGGACAATACACCAACCTGTTTGACCACAAGTAAACCCACAGCCGCTGCTTCAAAAACCACTTTCACCAGTTAATTCCACCTTTTGCCATGGTTACGCCATTGTGATCTCAATGTGTGAAAAAACAATAAGGGACATTTGTTAAAAAATCATCCCACTAACGCTTCGTCACATGCGGGATAGCCTGGCTAACAGATATTGCCCCGTTTTTGCATTGGCAAAGCCAAATACTGATGCAGTGCCGGTGTCCGTCCTACTCTAACAAAACATCATGTATGCGTTTTCATATATGACTTTGGTAATCACTCCACAAATATAGACTGAGAAGGAAAAACATGGTCTAATTTCAAACATCATAAGCTTGCATCGAGGAAGGTAGTACAACCTTACTTGAGGAAAAGAAAAAATAAAACCTTGCAGGTACAGGTAAATTATTAATTATAAAAGCAAACCAGCAAGGACGTATTCCCAAACCTGAGCACGATTCATTCCTTAGACACAGACAAAATGAATGAAAAAGAGGGGGTTGAGAGGAAGCGAAATGTGCTCGTATTGGCAGAATGCTACTGCTTCAGTCTGCAAATTCTGGAGAATTGCCTACGTGTGTGTGTGTGTGTGTGTGTGTGTGTGTGTGTGTGTGTGTGTGTGCGCACCAAAAATGTATATGTCCATGTTGTCCTCTAGCTAAGACAAATCTAATTTGTTAATTTCATTGTTTTTTCAAGTAGATGTCCTTACAAGGTGAAAATATCTCATATTTATATAAATATATAAATATATGGACACACACACACACACACACACACACACACACAAACACACAGTGGCGATATTGCACGTGCTGGTTTCCATTGTTACAGTCCAGTACACACATCTACAACAAGTGGCTCCTAATGAGGTTTAGTATTCAGCGTGTGTATCTACAAAATGTCACTGTGTGTGTGTGTGTTTGTTTGTGTGTGTGTTTGTGTGTATGCGTGTGTAAAACACGTTTATAAAACATTGTATGGACCATGTTTATATTATATCGTGTTTAAATTACCAATTGTCCCCACAATCTGATAAAAACCTGTTATTTTTATTTTACAGGGACATTTTACATATTTTTCTGCTCCCCACGAGGGAAAACTCAATTGTACCAAAAGTACATAAATACAGTCAAAAATCTGTAATAGCCAAATGTCTTGTATTCTGATTGGTTACTTATGGTTAAGGTTCGGGCTGGGTAAGGGTTGGGTTAGGGTTACACCCGTAGAAATGAATGGGAGGTCCCCATAAAGTCATAAAAACAAACATGTGTGTGTTAAATGCTTTACTGCAGTTATGTGCACACACACACACACACACACCCACTACTGTTACAACAACAGTGGGTCTCCATTTTGTGCACGTTACAACTGTGTGTGTGTGTGTGTGTGTGTGTGTGTGTGTGTGTGTGTAACTGCAGTAAAGGATTTAATTATCTTTTCTGTGGACTTTAAGCCACTTCTATAATATAGCTATTATAACAATTAGCATAACAGTGTTGTAGTAATGCACACACACACACCCACACAGCCATTTATGAAATCGTAAGCAGTATCGAACATTTAAATAGATTCCTGCTTCCCATTTAGACAGAAAAAATTGTCAGTCCAAGTAATAACTTAAATTTAAATTACTAAAATGCAAATGGATTACAGAAAAAAATGTACTACAGCAAATCTATGAAAATAAGTAATGGACTTTTCTAGTACTTTTCTAATTTGTTCCACAACAAGATATATTCATTTATTCATCTCCAGTGAGCGCTTTTTCTCGGTCTGGGTCAGGAATCCTGTGAACGAGGCAGGAGCGCACCTCAGATGACGACCAGACGCACGGTTAATTCACCGTAGCAGTTCCACCTACTAGCATGTATTGAGGAGGTTTGGAGGGAACCAGAGAACCCTTCGATTCCATTCTTGAGGCAATATTTGACCGTAGCGCTGAATCTGTCACGATAGGATTTGATACGATAGTTGTTGCTTTTTAAATCAATACGTTGTTCCAAAGCATCCAATTTACATGGTATGATTACGGACAATGTATCGAAGGGACATTTTTAACCCTTAGCATTACCGCTGACGCTCCCATTCACTATCCCATTTTTCTTCTAGTATTATTTCTCTACCTTAGATTCTTTAGTCGCTGAGTTTAATAGAGAACTATATTCATGGTGTGTTTGCATGGCGATTACGTAAATTGGAGATTGAACGGAGATTATGAATTCAGTTGCTTGAGATGTCGCGAGTGAAACGGCGCCGCGTCCGAGCTCCTGACGTCTCCGATTCTCAGTTCCAAGGCTGCAGCATTTTGATGAACTAATTTCCTGGCCTGTTTTGCGGCGAGAAAGCGGAATGGGGATTAGACAGATTAGACCCTGGCTCTAAAAGCAGCATGACGGCTTTATTTTATTTTATTTTAGTTTAGTTTACTTTGGAAAAACTGCAGCATTTGTTGGAGAAAAAAAAAAGTAAGCCAAAAGACGTTAGCTACCTGCTGCGATAATTTACAAGTAAATAGAAATAGATGATGATAATAGAGGACTAGGCGTGTGTGTGTGTGTGTGTGTGTGTGTGTGTGTGCCGTATGTCTCACTCAGGGGTGTTACTCCAATATGACCACCCACAGGGCACGCTCTCTCGCTTACTCTTCACACACGCACACACAAACGCACACACACACACAACCCTATGATTATTCCTCAGTACAATAATAAAAATCTTGACATGTTCTATCCCTATAACACACACACACACACACACACACACTCGGCACACTTCAGAGTAGGAATTAATCCCCCCCCACCGTGGTATCTGGCACCAAGACACTAGCAGCAGATCCTTTAAGTACTGTAAGTTGTACTGTAAGTTAGGGGGCGGGGCCTCCATGGATCGGACTTGTTTGCTCATCACATCCCACAGATGCTCAATCAGATTGGGATCTGGGAAATTTGGAGGCCAAGTCGACACCTTGCCATGTTCCTCAAACCATTCCTGGAAAACTTTCTGCAGTGTGTCAGGGCACGTTATCCCGCTGAAAGGGGACACTGACATCATGGAATCCTGTTGCCATGCAGGAGTGTACTTGGTCAGCAACAACGTTTAGGTTGTTTAAAAAAAAAAAAAAAAAAAACTCGCAAGCTCTACAAAAACATGTCAGGGAATAATAAAAAGAATTGTAAAAGTGTATGGCATGTCCCCTTCAACCTTTTCAGCAATTTGGGCTACAGTAGCCGTTCTGTTGGATCGGACCAGACAGGCTAGCCTTCGCTCTGCATGCACATCGCCGAGCCTCGGGCACCCCTGACCCTGTCGATACTAACCACTGCATACTGGGTACCCCCAACAAAACGCTGTTTTGGACATGCTCTGACCCAGTCATCTAGCCATCACAATTTGCCCCTTGTCAGAGTCACTCAGATCCTTACGCTTGCCCATTTTTCCTGCTTCCAGCTCATCAGCTTGCTGCCTAATATATCCCACCCCATAACAGGTGCCAGTGTAAAGATAATCAACGTTATTCACTTCAGCCGGCGTTGGTTTTATAGCTCGTATATGGCGTACGTGTGTACGAGTGCGGCATTCATGTGCATGTGCACAGTGTGTATTCTCAGCAGCTTGCTGGCTCTTAGCCAATCAGATTTGAGCACGGGATCCTGGGCTTCACCTGAGCACCTCCTACAGATTAAAGGTTACATTTGCACACGACTCACGTATACACACATGCAAATTTACAGACGTGCTTATACACAGACACGCTGCCCTCACACACACTCCTATTAACACCTGTACATGCTCACACATATGCATGACATTTGCATTTACCCATCTATATTCATACCCACACACACCACCACCACCATATTCACAAATATACTCACATTCAACAGTCACACACACACACACACACACACACTACTTCATTTATCTCAAACCCCATGTTGCCCTTCTTCATTTTTCTTTTTGTCCCCTATTTCACCCACCAACTTGACCTCCTTCTCTCTCTCCTTCTCTCGCTCGCTCGCTCGCTCTCTCTCTCTAATCGAAAGCTATTCTAACTGTCATAATGGGATAATTCATTAGTCCTTGTAATTAATTCTGCTCTCAGTGAGATTACCCGCCCTGTAATTGATGCATTAGAGGGAATTTCACGTCATGGTGTAGAATTCACGCTGGCCTCAGTTCACACACAGTCACACTGCATTTACACACGGAATGTTTCGAGCGCCGCACGACATCACACTCACCCCAGCACTGCTGCCGTTCAGCAAACGCATTCACAACATTGCTCATTTGATACTCGTTTAAATGGGTGGGTTTTTTTACCGGTTGTACGAATTTGCATTCTTCCGGAATATCCTGCGCTCTTCACTTCCGATGTTTTCCGCTTGTCTGAGTGTCCGCCTGAGGTTCCCCTTAGTGCGATCTCTCAAGAACAAGTGGTTGAATGTTTGTAGGATGTATATAGAATGACCACTGCAACCAGCAGATGAACCGATTACATTTTGGAATTGATTCAAACGGGGTCAAGGTCAGAGCAGGGTCACTGTATGGCCAAAAGTATGTGGACACCTGACCGTCACACCCATATGTGCTTGTTGAACATCCCGTTCCAGAGTGAGTCTCCCTTTGCTGTCATGAGAACCTCCACTCTTCTAGATTTTGGAGCGCAGGTGTGGGGATTGGTGTTCATTCAGTAGTGAGGTCAGGCGCTGATGTCGGATGAGGAGATCTGGGCTGTTGACGGTGTCCCAGTTCGTCCCAAAGGTGTTCAGCGGGATTGTGGTCAGGGCTCTGTGCCTCCAAATTTGGTAAACCGTCTCCTGAAGCTCGCTTTGTGCACAGGGGCATTGTCATGCTGGACCAGGTTTGAGCTTCTTAGTTGCAGTGACGAGAAATTGTAATTCAGAAGCATGTAAAGACACTGTATGCAATCCTATACAGTACTTGATGTGCCACCAGGCTGCCCTTACATATGTTTATTAATGAATGACCATTTATCCATTTATAATCATGTTTAATGTTCTTGACCTTACTAAGACAAAAATAAATGTTCATTCATGAAAGTACAACATGCTCCATCCTGAAGACTTCACTATTGGAGAAAACATGGAGCTTTAGCGTGGTCACTGGAGACTCCTTGCATAACTGCTACACAAATGTCTCCTTACCGGAAATGTTACTGTATCAACGATTTCACGTTTTTCTTAAATAACTTCTTCTATTATTAGTGTTAGATTACGTAGAAAGTCCATCATACAATCCATAGCTGTTAGTATAGAAAGGACAATGTACTAGGACTCCTGCATTGCTGTCAGTGCCGTTGTTTTTCGAAAGAGATTTGAGAATTCAACAGCGCTGGGGCGTAATCGTGTTTGAAATATATGTGTGGAGAAAAAAAATCTATCTAATCAAGTGCAAAGGCAAGGTCACTGGTTCATCAGTCCCTCCCTGTCTACATCCTGATGCTGACACAAAATCTGTGGCTGGACGCGTCACTGTAGACAAGGGTCACGCTGTGTCTTTATGTGCGTGCGTACGTGTGTGCGTGCGTGCGTGTGTGTGTGAGGGAGGGAGAGAGGGAATGTGAAAGTGAAAACATGAGAGAGAAGCAGAGAGTGTGATTTAGGGATCGATGGCTTTGTCGCTGACTCGGTTGGCTTGTCAGATAAATAATTCAGCAAGGTGTCAGTGTAAGTCGTGTAACACCTCGACCCCGGGTCATCCCTGTGTGTGTGTGTGTGTGTGTGTGAGAGAGAAAGGAGAGAGAGACTTCTGTAGCATGTTCAGTGCGCTACTCTTGCGTGTGTGTGTTTGTGTTCAAATGTCATCCCTTCTGTCCTGCCTGTCTCTCTTCCTGTCTCTATCCCTCCTCCTCTTACTCTGTTTCTCTGTCTCTTTCCTTCTCTCTTTTTGTCTGTTTCTCTTCCTCTATTTGTCTCTATCTGTCTGCACCCCCCCCTTTCTCTCCATCTCTCTGTCCCTTCTTCCTTTCCTTTCTCTTTCTCCTCCATTCCCTCTTCTGTCTCTCTCTCTCTCTCTCTCTCTCTCTCTCTCTCTCTCTCTCTCAGAATGGATAGCTGCATTGCTCCTGCAGTACTCATCGGTCAATGGTGACAGAGCCATCTAACCCTGCACTGCTGACTGGCACAATTGCTGTGCCTGCTACACACACACACACACACACACACACACACACATATACCGGAGCAGGCCAGACAGTCTCGTGCTAGCATGAGACCAGTGTGCTATTCCAGTTTCCAATTCCACATGCTACACAGATGTGTGTTATAGATGTGTCTGTATGTCTGTGTGTGTATTTGTGTGTATCTGTGTATGTCTGTGTTTCAGTCAGACAGAGGTAAATAGAAGCCTGTTACAGATGCGCGCGTGTGTGTGTGTGTGTGTGTGTGTGTGTGTGTGTGTGTGTGTGTGTGTGTGTTTGTGCGCATATATTGCTCCCTGAGCTACACTACATGTCAGCATATTTCATTTCTTCTTTACCACCTGAGCCCATGTGCGCGCACACACACACACACACACACACACACACACACACACACACACACACACACACACACACATACACACAAATACTATATTTGTTGTACCAAGACTAGATTTGTTGTGCCTGTACACCAAGGTTGCTCAATGGTGTTCATTTCAGTTTAAATGCTGAGAGTGGTAGTTATGTGTGTAGTTTATTGGTGTGAATGTTGTATTCTTCAGCCAATCCTGGACCTCACGAGCACCACCCTCCATCCATATTACCATCCATCCTCCTTCTACCCATCCATCCATTCATCCATCCATCCATCCATCCATCAGTTCACATAAGAGCAGTTGTGAGTGTAGTTTAGACAGACAACCTTAGACCTCACTAAAACCTCCCTCCCATATATCCATCCTTTCTATCATCCATCTGTCATCTGTCTATCCAGCCATCCATCTATCTATCCATCCATCTGTTTATCCATCCTTCCATCTATCCATCAATCCATCCACTTGTTCATCCATCCATCCATCTATCTGTTCATCCATCCATCTATCCATCCATCCATCCACTTGTTCATCCATCCATCCATCTATCTGTTCATCCATCCATCTATCCATCCATCCTTCCATCTATCCATCAATCCATCCACTTGTTCATCCATCCATTTGTTCATCCATCCTTCCATGTATCCGTTCATCCATCCATCTGTTCATCTATCCATCCATCTATCTGTTCATACATCCATCCGTCGGTTCAACCATCCATCTATCCATCCATCCATCCATCCATCTGTTCATCCATCCATCCATCTATATATCTATCTATCCATCCATCTGTTCATTCATCCATCTATCCGTCGGTGCATAAAAGAACAGACAGTCTTTAGCTCATTTTCTGTCACTTTCATAATTCAGTTGTGGATGAATGAACGAGTGAAAGAATGAACGACTATCTGAAGTGTAATAGTTAAGTGCAAGAATAAAAAGTAAAGTTCTTTTAAATCCAGAGCTCTTCCCAAGGAAAGTAAAAGAAGAATTTTTATTAGACAGCAATATAATGTGCATATTATCTCTGTCTCTCTTTCCCTTCCTGCCTCTCTCACTCACTGTGTCCAAAGACCCAATGGTTCAGCATAGAGATTGGTTCTGCACTAACACACCGCTGTTGACTCCGAAAAAAGCAGGTCGGTTAATTAGCTGATTTTTTGGATCAAGTGTGTTCGACCAGGAAAAACAAGACATGCAGTGCAGAAAACCCAGCTGAGGAACCACTGCAGTAGAGCGCTCCTGACTTCAGAAGCCAGGGCAACAGTTTCATGTTTTTACACATACAAAATAATCTAAAAAAAATTTTCTCAGACATACTTGAGCCAGTCAACAGTAGCTGAGCTATTATTTCAACAGAATAGCTGAGTAGCACTGATAAATGCTACTTCATTTCTTAAACAATTCATGTTTATACCGTTAATATTTACACGTTTTTAATTAATATGAGCTCTTATGTACTTCTTTTCAGAAAGCAAATTAGGTTTAATGTCTCAAGTTGCTTGATAAGGGCTTGTTGGCCCTCATTTATGAACATTGTGTAGAAAAGGCAAATATGGTCTTGGTTTTGACTGAGAGTTGGTAAAATAATGTTCATGGTTTCTTTTCTTTTCACATACACAAAGTTTAACAAGAAATAATTCCTTTTTCTAAGAAAACAGCCTAACCATTGATGCACTGCACAGAAAATAAAAACTCTGAAAGATTAGATTTTTTTTTTCTCGATCTTGGCTAGTCTTGGTCTTGGACTTGTCTTGGACATGACAGTGGCAGTCTTGACTACAGTTCCCACAGGTATGAGATTGGTTTTCCGGTGCTCCTTTGAATGCATTAAGAATAAAGTCAAACTTTCGATGTCAAGAAAGAAACCGATTGCATGGAAATCCTGTTTCACATGTAGCTGTGGAGAAAGGTCAAGCAAAGAAAAATCATGTCATTCAACACCGTGGGCATAATCCCACCCAATAATGTTTGGGAAATACCCACTATACCCTCAAATTCTCTTTGAAATGAGCCTGTTGGTTTTGAGAGCACACTGTTTTGAGGACCATTGGGTATATCTCTTTTGCCAAACGTCTTCCTGTTTGAAGACATTGATCAAGTTATCAGGTGCTAAGAAACAGGAACAGTGAGGGGAAATTACCGGACACAAAACATTTACATTTATGTCATTTGGCAGACGCCCTCATCCAGAGTGACTTACATACACCTTATTTTATACATGTGAGCAGTGAAGGTTAAGGTCCGAGCAGTAGCAGCGCTGGGATTTGAATTTATGACCTTCCGACTACTAGTCCAATGTCTTAACCAATGAGCTTCCACTGACCCCATTAGCATTACATAACATTAGCATTTGGGACTGAGGAGGCTATAAGACTTGCACATGTACAGGTATTCCCCACACCACTGCATCACCACCACCACCACTATCCTGAACCCTTGAATTCTGACCATACTATCCCCCTCCCTGTCTGACCCTACTATCCCCCTCCCTGTCTGACCCTACTGTCCCCCTCCCTGTCTGACCCTACTATCCCCCTCCCTGTCTGACCCTACTGTTGAGCCTACTTGTTGTGGTGTTGCAGCCCATTCAATCAAGGATAAAATGTAACGTGCATTGTGAGATGCTTTTCTGCTCACCACGATTATAAAGAGTTGTTATTTGAGCCTTTCTGTTCACTCAGACCATTCTGAAAGAATGCAAGACGTTTCCACCTGCGGAATGTCCGCTCACTGCAGGTTTTATATAGAAAGTTGCGTGTAAAAAATCTTCGACAAGCCCTTTGCGGTTCCGAGATAACTCCAACTCAATATATTAATTAAATTAAATATTATATATTCAGGAGGAAAGTGTGCTTACTTGCATGAGGTAGGAACAGAATCCTGTGGAGGCTTTAATTAATTCCTGTGCTGGTAAGATGCCCCCTATGGGCACCACTGAATACTGTCAGAACCCGCGCAGGAAGGCTGCATGTCTAGGTGACAAGTCATTTCCCTCCTACAGAGCTCACGAGCTGCTGGACATCAGGGAGCATTAGAGCAGGAGAGGAGAGAGAGGGGAAGAGAAAAGTGACAGGCAGAATGAAGGAGAAAGAGAGAGGGAGAGGAGGAGAGGTTAAATGATGTGAGTTTGTCAAGCAAAGCTCACACTTAAAGATTTAGCAGTTGTAGAGAGTGAAAGAGAGGGTAAAGGAGTTGAGTGAGTCGCTTCTCCCCACTGCGGAGTCGTTCCACACCTGATCACGTACATTAGAGACAATTAACCTGCTCGATTAATAAGCATCGAGAAAGCCATGCACACTCATGTAAACACACATACACACATCTTCCTTTATGCGACTGTGTGTGTGTGCGTGAGGCAGTGCTGATGTCACTCGGAGGATTTCCCGTTTAGCACACTGAGCGCTTGAGGATGTTCAGACACACCAGATCACATTTTGTCAAGATTTGTCAAAGTATTTGTCGAAACTGATTCAGTTTCTTATTGTATGTTTTGTGCACACAGTAGAGATCCCAAATTAGGGCAGCTGCCCCGAGGCGCCTGCCTCCAAGATGAAGCCTTGCCGCAGTGAGACAGGACGAGCAAACAAACCATCCTGAAAATCCTGCTTTCTCACACGGAGAGAATTAGGTCATTTCCTATTAGCCTTGCAAATCCAAAGGTATTACAGTGCAGGTTAAATTTTGAGGCAAGCACACGCGATTTAAAAAAAAAAAAAAAAAAAAAAAAAAATTCTTAAGACCGAGAGCCGAACCGTGAAATGCCAGTTGGTCGCACATCTCACTCATCAGCGACTATCAGGTCAAGCTCAGAGCACATCACAACTTACAGTTCAGCAAATTATCAAGCAAACATGCACTTTCTGTGTTTCTAAATTGTGATTACGCAATAAAACAGCGAAACACATCGGCTTGTTACTTTGAGGCAAATTTCTACACTGGCACCAGACCAGGGATGATAAGCGAAGAGAAATCCTGGCCAAGTACGCAGTAAGTGAGCAGATAAATGGAGAGCGGAGGAGAGACAGAAAAACGTGTTCATAGAAAACCTTGTCCAAAGACAGAAAAAAACAAGAGAGAGGGAAAAAGAGAGAGGGGGAAGAGAGAGAGAGAGAGAGAGAGAGAGGGACAGAGAGAGAGAGAGAGAGAGGGACAGAGAGAGAGAGAGAGAGAGAGAGAGAGAGAGAGAGAGAGAGAGAACGGTCTACAGAGTAGGAGAGAGAAGCAAAAAAAAACTGTTCATAGAGAAGAGTCATAAAAGTACACATCCATAGAGGAGGTGAGACAGAATAACCTGTTAACAGAGAGAAAGAGTGACAGAAAACCAGTTAATAGGGGAGGAGAGAGAGAAAAACATTAATAAAAAGAAAGACTGACAGAAAAGCTTGTTCACTGAGAAGGAGAGACGGAAAAACCTGTTAATGGAGGCTGAAAACGAGAACAAAAAAAACCCATGTCCATAGAAGAGGATGGACAGAGAAACACGGTCAGAGAGCAAAAAGAGAAAAAGAGAAACCCTTTGAACAGAAAAAAAATGAGAGAGAGATAGAGAGAGAGCGTGGAAAGTGCCACAGAAAAGACCTGTTTGGAGAGAAAAAGAGACAGAAGAACCTGGCCAGGGAGAAAGAATAAAAAAGAGAGAGAGAGCGATAAAAAGATAGAGTATATAATAAAGACGGAAAACCTGGGCATGGAAAGAGACAGAAGAACCTGTTCATAGAAGAACAAACTTATTAATAGAGAGAAAGAGGGACAGAAAAATGTGGTTCATAGAGGAGAAGAGACAGAAAACCTGGCCAGAGGGAGGAGAAGATAATTAGATATCCATGTTAGCTTTATTAGGATTCCAGTCAGATTTGGTCATGGATTTGCCGCAGCGTTTCTTTTTTTATTTGTTTTGTTTCGGTTTTTTTGCTCCGCCTCATTTGTGATTAATGGAAGTGTGTATAGACTCATATTTGCCTTCACGTCAGTGTTTTCCCATGTATTATGTCATGCGTAAGTGAACTTGATCTGTTTCACTCTCCGAACCAATCATTTTTGGATTGTTGAGTATTTGGACTGTGTCCTGATTTAAAAAACAAATGAGAAAGAAAGAAAACGAGGCATCTATGACGGGAGCCTCGAGTGTAACAGTTGGTAAGTTTTCCACCTTGCAAAGTCTTTGTGGTTTGTGGTTTATCAGAAAGATGACAAACTTCTCAAGGGAGGGAAGAAAGAGGCTGATGAGGGAACGAATATTTATAGCTGTAAGTGATAACAAGGATGTTCCACAACATTAAATATAACTATAAACAGATAAAAATGATGTGTCATTTTTTAATCAATTACGTGTTAATGTTGTCAAATTGATGTAAGAGGAAGAAAACGCTTTGGGACCCGTCATTGATTATTTTCCTACAACAGTACAGCCTGTTGTGTTTTATTCCTTACTTAATTCATGCAACTATACACACACATAAACACGTTTTTAATAAAAGTAGATGCCAGTTTGACTTTGTGTTCATCTTAAATGGACACGTTCCTTTATGTCCATAACCTGACTTGATATGGTAATGATTTTTTAAAATAAGAGGAAGAAAAGAGAGAGTGAAACGAGAGCGAGAAAGCAATTAAGTAAAACAGCAGAGGAATCTAGGAAAAAGAGCAAGAGGACGTCAGTGTGGCTATCTCTAAACTACACTGTGTGTGTGTGTGTGTGTGTGTGTGTGTGTGTGTGTGTGTGTGTGTGTGTGTGTGTGTGTGTGTGTGTGTGTGGTGTCAGGAGTGACTTTATCAGTGAGGTGGAGAGGTGCTGGGAGGTTAATAAAGCTTGCTGACCTTTCCTCCATTAGCACACACACACACACACACACGCTCACGCGCACACACACACACTGCACATTTGCCGTAAAGCACACACTGCTCTCTTCACTTGCCGGAACATTCTTAAATGTACAATTTCACTAATAGATCTAGCTTATTTCTCACACATTTCTTTGTTAGGGATGGCAGTAAGGTTTTTTCCCTCAGTAGCGTCTTCAATAGTGAGACCTTTTTCCAAATCATTACGTGTCTTCTCTAGTGTCTGATTCTGTAGTGGAAGTCACAGTATGGGCTCTTCCTGGAAACCATTGCATGTGAACACAGTTCGTCACTGCATCCTCAAATTTCAGGTTAAAACTCTACCGGGCAAAGAAGAAACCGTATATAAACGTGATCCAAAAACTCCAGCGCCTTCTCCGGGCCCGAGCTCATTTAAGATGCACTGAGGCAAAGTGGAAAACTGTCCTGTGGTCTGACCAATCAAAATTCTGTTTGGAAATCATGGATGCCACATCCTCCAGGCTGAAGAAGAGTGGGACCATCTGGCTTATCAGCTCACGGTTCAAAAGCAAGCATCCATGATGGCATGCAGGTGAATTAATGCACATGGCATGGGTAGCTTGCACAACTGAGAAGGCACCATAAATGCTGATAAATACAGGTTTTGAAGCAACATCCTGACAACTACTTTTTCAGGGAAGACCTTTCTTAATTCAGCAACACAATGTCAAACCGGGTTCTGCACATAATACTGCAGCATGGCTCCATAGTAGAATAGTTCAGGTGCTAAATTGGCCTGCCTGCAGGCCCACCCACTGAAAACATTTAGAGCATCATGAAATGAAAAATACAACAAAGGAGACCCCGAACTGTTGAGCAGATGAAATCCTATATCAGATATGGGACAACATCCATCCATCCATTATCTATAACGCTTTATCCGTCTGGGTGGCGGGGAAGCTGGAGCCAATCCCAGCATCTTGGGGTGAGAGGCGGGGTACACCCTGGG
>JAQQZR010000010.1:6425040-6456813 GCA_030068235.1 Notoglanidium macrostoma
TTCTGTTGTGAATAAAATATTGGCTCATGTGATTTGAAAGTCTTTTAGTTTTCATTTTATTCAACTTTAAAGAACATACCAACTTTTCTGGAATTCGTGTTGTAGTTTTTATTGTGACACACATAATGAGGATCTAGTTGCTGTTTTTGAACAGCACTTTTAATCTTGCCTCAGACTAAATTGCATTGAAGTATAGGCTTTGTCTAGGCCATTCTAATGTTGCTTTCAAGTCCTCAGAAGTTCAGGCATATAAGATTAGAATTGGTAATTATGATGTGGTGTATGTTCAAGTGATTGGAAAAAATCGATGGTGTGAGAACACTTCTTTTGTTTTGTTTTGTTTTTTGTTTTTTTATGTTATTGATGTTATCTCATACAAATTCAAATTCACAATTGGTAATTACAACATTGTGGTGACGTTGATAGGCACACAACTCGTAGTTACAATATTTCTGACAGAACTTGAAGGCAGCATAATACATTCAGGATCTTGGTTTTTAATCAACTCCAGTGTAGCTTTGGCTGCATGCTTAGTTTTTTTGCCCTGCTGGAAAGTGAACCTCCACCCCAGTCTCAAGTCACTGGCAGACAGGAACAGGTTTTCTTCTAGCATTGTTCTGTATTTTGCTTCAGTTGTCTTGTTCTCTATATTATCCCAAGCTTGTAAGTGATAAATGTACAATAATAAGATGTTTTGTGGGCTATGGGCAGAGCTTCAGGGGCTGATAGATAACAGCATGAATAGAAATTTACTCATTTGGATGCTAAATTAATAAGTGAGCATATTACAAAGATAAGTTTACATACTTAAAAACTGAGTATGCATACTTAAAATCTAAGTATGCTTTTTTAAGTATGCATACTTGCTTTTTAGGTATGCATACTTGCTATACTCATTTTATTATTTTAGTTTCAGCCTCTGAAGCTCTGCCAACAGCCCACAGAAAATCTTATTAAGGACATCCATACAAAATGTCATAGATTTGTACCTTTATTGCTTGGGACAGGGTAGAGGACAAGAGTTGACAAAAGTTGACAAAAAGTAAGTATGAATGCTTAAAATGAAATATTTAAAAAAGTATGCATACTAAATTACAAGTGTACATAAATATGGGCAAAATAAGTATGCAAGCCAAATCCAGAATGTTTTTTTTCTTAATGCACATCATTAAGCCTGCAATATCCATTTTAGGGGTTATTAAATTCTTACAATAAGAAAAAAAAAACCCAAAAAAGACAGGTGCACATAATTATACACTCACTGAGCAGTTTATTAGGAACCCCTGTACACACACCTGATACTCATTCAAAAATCCTGCAGGAATTGTGTGATTCAATCATGTCAGCATGTACCAGATCTCAAAGGAATGTTTCTGACTTCTTGTAGAATCCATGCCATGAAGAACTGAGGCTGTTTTGAGAGCAAAAGGAGGCATACTTAAAAATGAAGTATTTGAAATAAATATGCATACCAAAATACAAAAGTGCGTGAATATGGGTGAAATAAGTACGCATGTGCAAAAGCAGATGCGATTGTTTACATTACTTTCTTCACATCTGGAGGATTAAATGTTATGTCCACTAGATGGCATGTCGGGGTCACGTCTGTTGGTACGTATTTCAGGTTTAACTGTAAAATATCTAGAGATTTCTTGCGCTGCCAAGTTAAATAGACCATTATAACGTTCTACCATTGTCCTGATTGTTGTCATGAGCGGAGTGTCAAGTCGAACACTCTGACCTCACATTCAAAAATATTAACTAACCTAGAAAATCCTGAAGCCTGATATGCAAAATAAACCTTTCAGTAGCTAACCCAAGGTAACATGAGGTTTTTAAAATTCAAACACTAAACATAATAGAAAACTAGTTTGTGTTAGTACTCAATAACTTTAGAATAGTACACAAGTATGCAATTTGAGGCACTACGCTAGTTAATTTAGATATTTTTGGACAAAGTGTAACATGGTGTTGTACTGCCCCCTTATTATTTACATTGGTACTGCACCACACAGGTACGTGCCATTCATTTCTATGCTATATTGAGTTAAAAGCAAGTATACATCAGCCTTAAGATGCTGTGTGGTCAGTGGGTGGATAATCAGAGGCTGAGATCATGTTCTGTATGACAGTGTGGATAGAAATCTACTCCTACTAGAATTCTCATTTAAATACAAATACATGGGAATGAAATCATTTTGAATATGTAGGTATGCCTAAAATACAAGTACGCAAAAAATAAAAATGCATGCTAAAATTATGAGTATGCATACCTACAAGTGCACAAAATAAGTCTGCATACTAAAATAATCAGTATGCCTACTAAACATATAGTGTGAAAAACAAGTATGCATATTTAAAATAATAATGGTAGTAAATGGTAATAAAGTATAGGCAGTGTAAGCATCCAAGACATGTTTGTTTTAATACCTGTTATTTCAGTGATTGGGTTAACACAGTTACATGTTTCACAACTGGACCGCAATACCGTATCTAGATTTTATATGTCACTGTGACACATCTGCTGCCATCAGCAGACGCAGTACACTTACAATTTTCTGGTAGTTTGCATTTTTTGGACCTGAGAGAGGACATGTACACAATCCTACACACATTCTACACTGAGTTTACATTCACACTAGCACACCAAGTATGTATTATAATCATTACTTTTTCTTTATTGCATCATAACATACATTTTACATATTATAAATGTGGATTTGTACACTACAATCTTCATTGTAACATGTTAAAAAATATTCAGAACCAGAAAACAAAACACTATAAACTTTTACCAAACATTTACAACAGTTTGTTTTTATTGGTTTTTTTTTGCCCCATTAAGAAATGAGAATCAGAAGCAAATGAAAGCAATAAAAAAAAACAACAACTAAGTTACAACAGAAAGAAAATTAAAATATCAAAGCACAGACATGACACTTGATTTTCTAGGACACAAGTTAAGAGTGGGGATGCTGGCCTTTGCCCTGTTTAGTACTGACATCATTATTCATATTTGGCAGCTGAATGCCTTTTTATTACAAGCGCACACTGTGAAGTGTGCACTTATGGATCCTTGCCACAACAACTTGGAGATCCACAAGGGAAAGGGGAATACTACATCTAACACAGTGGTTCATACAACAGGGTCACTGGTAAAGATCGAGACTGGAATCACTTTGACAGACCAAGACACAATGTATTATTTCTAATTCTATATGCCAAAAATTCTTGACTTATTTTATCTGCACGTACCACGTTACCACCTGTCTGTCAACATTCAAGCTGAAACATTTTGAGATCCTAAATTAATCTAAACTCAGACAGATTTCTACAGTCTATTTCTTCTTAATTCTAGTTAGGCTAAACTTTGAGTTGTTGGACCAATTTCATGAGATTTCTTTAAATGATGGACTGATCTAGGACCAGCTTTGGCATAACATATTCCAATAAATACAATTACATGCATGAAAGTGAGCTGCTTAAAGATTAGTGTTTCCCAATCCTGAAAACTGAATGCAAACCCCTCATCCATTTCCACTGAAATGTGTATTTATGTCTGCTTGCTAGCTATCTGGAATGCCAATTAGCTAGCAAGATAAAGTAGTGAAGTTACATCAGTTGGCAGAAATATGTGCACTAGCCTATTTGGCAAGATAAAACCCAAATGTACTTCTCAAACTTGAAGTATTTTGTAATACATATTGTACCACAACACTGTTGAATGTTTCTGATTGCTCAGAAGAGGTTGAGTAATTTCCATTTAACAGCAGCTCTGAGAGTATGGCCATATAAAGGAAATCACAGTTTTACTTTAATGTGCTCGTACTAACACGTTATTGTTTCTATAGTAACAACTCATTTTCAGGTACTTCAGATGCTTACATAATTCAAGCCTAACAAAAAGCAGAAAAACTTAGACAATGCTCTATTGAAGCCTTCCCTTTAAGTTTTCCACTTTGGGGAAATTTTGCACTTTGTGATTTTTAAGTTACACAATAATCTGCATTTAAAAAAATAAAAAAGCTCAGAGAGAGAGAGAGAGAGAGAGAGAAAGAGAATAAAAAAGAGGCTAGTAAGGGAATGTCTGTTTATATCTGTTAGAACAGTTAACGGTGTGGTAACAGGAACTAAATTATTCATCAGATGTTCCTAAACATTAACTGGAACCCTAATCTGATAAATGTATGATAATGTTCTTTAATTTACATAAATTTAAATCATTGGCAAGTTTTATGGTATAGGAGGAATAAAACACTTTGGGATATGGTGTTCTAGAGAAATAATTAACTTCAGTATGGTAATGGCACAAGGCATCAGTTTTATTCTGTACTCAACATTAATAAACCATTTTATCTGCAATAAAAAGCCTGCAAGTGTCAACAAACTTCAAAAGGCTCTTAAGTCAGCAACTGTCTGTTGAGAATATACTATAAAGTAATAAAGAGTAATTAAAGCAAAAAGTGAACCCAAAACACTGGATTGGGAAACAGTGATCTAGATTATCACTATAAAATGTTTTTGCCCAAAATAATACAGCGTTCATATCGCTAGCTGGTACTATAACAGCACTTACAGGTGGCAATGTGATGGCAGCACCACATCCAACTACATATTGGCAACAACGGAACAGAGGACTAGGATTAAAGATTTTTTTGGGACCTAACTAATCACGAAGATGCTAGAAAATACTTAGGACAATCTCACCTCCATTCCACATGAGGGAGCTCATCATCAACCCTTATTGACATGTAACATTTGGTCACCTTTGAGCCACACAGTCGTACAATCAACACCACACAAACTCCACAGACCAATATACATTATTACATACACTATGTACATGAAACAAACAAAAATGTTGTAGTACACTGCAAAACTTCCACCCAGTATTTCCCTCAGGGAACGCACTAACACTGTGATAACAGTCAAAAATATTCGCTTGCCCACTGAGAATGTGAGCCGCATTGCTATTGTCAGATCTCTATCGGGGATGTCAAAGGCCATGACAAGGTGGGATACCTGCCTTTCAAGAAGACAGACACATGGACCCCCCCTCCCCTTTAATACCCTCTCTCCAACCAAAATCCAACCTATAAACTGTCTACAAATACATATTGGCAGTGCCTGGTACTCGTGAAGGCAGTTAACCTACAGTCAATTTCAAATAGCTTTAGGTAGAAGTTGTCTTCATGTAGTGATCTCGGATCAGGCTCTTCAATTCAGAAGTCTATCACCAACTATCTTAACAGAAAACAACGCTGTTCTTAGGTCAGCAACCACAGGTTACAACTACTTGGATAATTTAATTCAGCTGCCCTCACACAGAAAGTTTCAGGTTTCAATACAATAAGGATCTTTTCATTTCTTTTTTTCTTTTCTGTTTTTTTTTTTTTTAAATATACATATCCCCAAAATACCCCATTAAACCTTCACATCTTACCTAAGGACACAAATATGTATATAGATATATACACACACGCACGCACAATTCTTCCACCCTCTTAAACACGTTCATACGGTCACATGTACAGACACACGCTAGACCATAGATATAATACATCATCGCTTTTATGAAAAGGTGAGGAGGAAGTGCAACATCGAGAGCAACTCTGACCCCTGACTGGTCCTGCACATAGATACGACTTCTGAAATAATGCAAGCTTAAGGTCACAGGCCCTTGGAAAGGAAAATGTCAGACATGGTCAGCATGGATCAATGATGAATGAGGAAACAGAACAGAGAGCAATAAGAAGAGTTGAATGATATATGGGGGAAAATGTGCAAAGATGACTAAATCTGTCTAAAGGAGTGATACGGTATGTCTGCTATTTATTACTTCTTAAACTATTAAGCTATAGAGCCAAGCTATTGAGTTCAGTTGGTGAAGGAAAAAGAGAGGGGGGAAAAAAGGAGAGATAATAGAGTCAGTAATAGAGTTTAATAATAAATAAAACATTTTTTTTGTGAAAAGCTAGAGCTGATTTTAGGAATCAGTTATTCTCCTTCATGATATGAAAGTTTTGTAAACAAAAAGTATGAATAAACAAATACAATTGTGCAGGCAGAGACAATTAGCACCAAATTTTGACAAATATAGTAGCTAGCATAGCATTAGCTAACTAGCTGGCAACACTGATTACTGTTTTTCACTACATAATAGTTAGCCAAAGGTTAGCTAGCTTGCTAGAGATGCTGGTGTACAAAATATAGTAGTCAGTCATATGTTAGCTAGCTTGATAATTACTGGTTTACACAATAAAATAGTTGAATAAACATTAGCTAGCCTGCTAGCAACCCTGGCTACTGGTTTACACAATATAGTAATTAGCTAGCAAACCTGGTTTAACCTAATGTTAGCTAGCAAACCTTGCATTAGATTATTTCTTCTATTTTCTTGTACATCTTAAAAACATGAAATGAAACAGCAGCAGCACAGACGTTTAAAACCATTTAAAAAAAACCTAACATGTTGAAATGCTAGTCCCACATTTCAAGCATGCAAACGTAAATGAGAAATAAAAATTATTTATTCATGCAATAAAATAAAACTCATAACACCCCTGAATATCATGCAAGAGGCTTTGTCTTCAGAGCTGGCCTACAGTTTATCACATGAAACTTCATTGTGAAGATTTAACTTAACGAAATGACATGTTAATTAACGACTCCACTTTAGTTTGTTTCAATGCTGGCAGTTTCTCAGGTAAATTTGATTAAACAGGCATTGGATTGCTTCTTCAATGTGCAGGACAAACAGGGGTTTGAGATGAGTGCAGAGAAGGAGACAAGATTAGAGAGGAAAATAGCTGAAAAAAAGATTTTTTTTTCTCTCTCTCCTCTCTTTCATCACAGCATTCTGTCCTTCTTTGCCTCTGTCTTTCTTTGCTGCTCGTCGATGTGGCTGTACCCTGCTAATTCTCCCTCCGAATGAAATGTTGTGCTCTGTTCAAGATTTCTAAGGCAATGTCACATTACAGATCCAAAAATGTACAACATCTATACATTGTGCGAATGTGGCATAGGGGAGGAGGGAAATGGTGTGTCTGTGTGTTTATGTGTGTGTGTGTACATGGAGTTTCTATAGAACAGTGGCCTCTATTACGATGGCTGGATCCTCGATGTCCGCTTTGCTCTGAATCATTCGGAGCTCGAGCTGGGCCGGGCTCGGTTTTCTGCCAGGACCTGCCATTTCTGGGAGAAGAGAAAAAAAAATTCAGAGGGGGTGGCTCACTTGAACACCCCAAAACAGACACACTCACACCCTCTAATATTTACCAAAGGCATAAGAAATGGTCCTCTGAATAACATGGTGCATGACGGAGAACGTTTTCTCACAAGCCATCTATTAAAGAGAAAAATGAATAAAAGGGATGGGATTGAACATATCACAGCAACTGTGCTGAACTATTATATAAGTCGTAGGTGACATGCTGACTCTGTGTATGTGGATGTCTGTGTGCTGGATCTACCTTCAGGTCTGTAGGGTAGTGATGTGTCCAAGCCAGCAACATTGCTGCAAACAGGTCGCCCGTTCCAACAAACACTGCATCTACTTTGGGCACCTCTATCCGGATCCGCTGGGTCGTGAACGTGCCGTCCGGCATCACTGTGGTGCAATCAAATCAAAGAAAGTTATTACAAATCCATTTTCACGATTATTTCCTATTTGCTGTTCAAAAAAGCTGCATGACTCACTTTTATTTTACATTTTTAAAGACATTTTTTACTCAATTTTAGTCACACTGACAATTACAGTTCATTATACTACTAAATGATTACCCAGCCTTTCTAGTGACTTCTGACTGTTTCACTAACTCCCCAGTCATGCTGTACATGAACTGAAACACATGAAATACAGCTCTGATTAACTTTATTTAAGTCGGAACATACCCGAATGATTGCAGGATTGTGTTTTTATGATCTTCAATCTTCATTTTTGAAATCTAAAAGTGCATGCATGAAATATTTGTGAAAACACCGTCATGTGATCTGATCTGTCTGGTTACCTCCAGAAGTGAAAAGGGAGAAAGAGCTTGTAAAGATTCCAATCAGAATGTGACGCAGGAACTTCACAGAAGTTTCGGTAACCGGGATATAAAACTGAACTGATCAGGCTACACAACAACTTATCGAAGAGTGATATTCACGGTGTGAGGAAATCACACTTAACTAGCATGGTTTTAGATATCACTTACAACATTGTTTGTTAAACTTCCTCCTTTTCCAACATGATATTGGTAGAAAGCCCAGGCAAGATCAAGATTTCCCCATACCATTTTAGTGAAATATAATGATGGCTTCTTAAAATCACTGTGGTAAAGTAGGGAGAAGGAAAAAACTATTTTAGCCAAAAGTCTTTTTTTTCCCAATATCCGATGGGTTTTCCCGAACCATCACTTGTGGACACTTTTCCCTCAAGACGAGAAACCAAACAGAACTCAGTATGTGTGAAAGCGTAAGTCTGTCAAAGAGAACCTGTTTTAGAGAACCTAAAGCGTGTGCAACATGTCATCAACACAACCTCGAGGAACATAAAATATAAGAGATTTTTTGGAGTTGTTTTCAGGATTCATGTCCAGCTAACATTTATAGTGTCTATAGTGTATTTACCATTGACTGCAAAAGAACGAGCTTTGTTGGTCATTCCAGTTTGACTATATTGGAAACGTGTAAAGCCAGGTTCAAAATTGTATTAGGAACATGTGTTTATGTCTGCTACAGGCTTTACCTCAACGACTAAAACTGAAGCAACTTCCTTCCTCCTGAGAGACTGGGATCGACAAGGCATCCAGTCAGCAATTTGTGTACATGGTTTTAAGCTCAGTATTTTATGTCATGTTGAACAGTTCCTTCCAGAAGCTACACTATGACAAGATAATTGCAATCTTCCGCACTTGTGCCAGATATGGTGTGAGAAAGTAAAGCTCATTTTAAACCAGAAGTTGTGACCACAGTGCTTTTCTACAATTGTAGTGTCACTTGCATTATGGTCCTACAGTATGTAGCTTTTTGCAACTGGAGGTAGCAATCAAGCATGCACAAACTTCAATACTATCTTGTTCTTGCCACTACAATGAAAATGATTCACTTGTACATGAGTGAAAAAAGGAAAAAGGAGAGGATGCATGAAACATGAACAGCATGACATGAGGGCCTCCAAGAAAAACATTGTACATGATGCATGACATTTAACTAAATTTGAGCATACTGCTTTGTATCAAAATATTGTGGGGCAGGGGGAGTAGCAAAATGAATACTAATATTTAGGAAACTTCACACAACCTGTCTCACACACATACCAATGCGTTGGCTGCCAAGTGAAACCAGGAAGCGGTCTCCAAGGCGAGGTGGCAGATCAGAGCTGGTGATGACCACGGTGTCTGGACCCATATTATGGAGCAGATCCATCACCTAGCAGAAAGAGATTTATTAACACATTTTATGTGAGACAGTTAATCAAAGGGCCAAGGCCATGATTTTTACCCTAGAAGTTATGCTACACATAGCATTATGCATACTTTACTTTCTTACCTCTACTGCATCTTTCTCTGTGCTGATATTCTTTCCTGTCAAGAGCCTAAAATAAGAAAATGATGATAATATGGTTTTGAACACAATATGTTTATTACAGACCTTTTATCACTTCTCATTTCTGAATCTAACATTAAAGGTCAACTATGTAGGATTCAGTTGATTGCATCCAACGAAATGGCCCTCCCTTACTCCTCCCTTTCCAAGTGTGTATTTAAACATACAGTGGCTATCAGGTGCCTGCAGCGTACTTCCAAGTACTTAGATTCACACTCCCATGCTTTTTTCATACTAAGTAGTAAGTATGATCCTCCATTTTTCAAAATTCGGGTTCTCAACTTTGTTAGCCAGCACCAGAAAACACTTCTTCTTCCTTCCTTTTTCTTCATCTTCCTTCCAGATTCACGCATCCACTTGTAAAACCGTGAAACATGGAAGGTGCTCTCTAGAGGTTTGTCTAATCTGGAATAATGTAGCAGCACAACATGGCAGCTCCATGAAGGAGACCCGCTCCCTACGTAGGTATAAAGAGCTCATTATAAGCTTACGAAAACACAATGATCCGTAGTTACAGGTAATTATACACTAATGAAAACAAACTCACGAATATTAAATTCCATTTCTGCTAATAGAGCCCCCTAAATCCTACATAGTGGTCCTTTAAGAACTTTGGAAAACTTTTTATATTAATTCTAAAATACACTCAAAGGGAATTCAGATTAGAAATACAGATAACTACTTTAATAATTCAGTGCTGCACTAATAATTGGGATTATCATGCAAATTAAGTGATGATTATTAAGTAGTTGTAATTGCAATTCTTTTTCCTGGCCATCAGGGGGAGACACACAACAACTGATAAATAAAGTCTTCTGCCCTTAATTGATCGTGTAGCAGCTGAAAGCCGATTATTTTTGCATAACATCATGCTTCAGCTTCACGCAGAAGAATCTCACACGACCACACACACCATGCAAATGCCACACCAAGAAAGCACTTTTATTATTATTGATTAACAAAACTCATTCAATATCATGAAAGCGCTGACCCATAAAAAGCACATCATTAATCTAAACCTGGATCAATGCACAAACAGTTTAACATTTACGCTGGGATGACAAGAACAGTAGAAGGACGCCAAGACAATGACACCTACATTAATGGATTACGAAGCTCCAGGGGTCGAGCTACACACAAACACGTCTGGGCTGTCAAATTCCTTTTACAATTGCATTCATGCATTAGAACGCTAATGCATTTGAATATTAATGAGGTAATCATTTTATACTGCCGCTGACAGAATCGACGTCAGCTGTATACTTTTGGTGCAGAAGGTTAATCTTTGGACTCCAAAGGGATCATCAGTTTGTCCCTGATTCTACATTTAACCCTAATTAGGGAATAACATTTTGGCATTATAGAACCTACACACTGCACTGCAGTATTTGAGACTCAGCCATAGACAGTAAGTGCGTCTTCCTGGAAGGGCTTACACGGCAGAAAAGCTGTGACCCTGGATGACATTCTATCTCTGCCTGTCAATCACAGAAACACTAGCCAATCACAGGCGCCTGTGAGCTCATATATGTAGAAGAGGGTAGATAGCGCTTTAAAAAACATTCAGCTGTCTGGCTTAATGTGTCTCTGAGGAATCGCATAAGCCTTTATCCTCTCAGGTAACTGTTGTATGATCGGTAAGAGCCGGCTGGTGGGTGGGAACTGGCAAAGGGAACAAATTGGGAATAAAATGGGGAAAAATCTTAGCCCTCCTTCCTAACGGACACAAAGTCATTTCGTCTTTTTTATTAGTCTTCAATTACGTTAAGTTGATTAAAATCGAACATAGGATCTTAATATTCAACTGTGTAATGTCTGAACACACACACACACACACACACACACACGACATTACTGTACTTACTCTGCCTCAAACTGGTTAGGCGTGATGATATCTGCCACTGGTACCACTTTGTCCTTATAGACTGGATACAAATTCTGAGGCACATACTAATGTAAGAAAGAAAAGAGAGGTTAATAAGACCGTTATTTATTGTAAAAATCACACACTTGGCATCATACCTGACAGCAAGCATCATGCAACAAGATAATTTTAAACATGGCTATGCATAATGACGCATGTCTATGCAGTAACAGCATTAAGCTCTAGTGCTTATATGACATACACACAGTCACACACACACACACAGTCATTATGTATGAGTCATAAAGACTCAAGTTCTTTTGAACAGGTCTCCTAGCTGACAGAACAGAAGGCTTTGTCCTAAATGCAACCAGGCAACAGGAAATAAGACATGGTCTTCCTCCATGCTGCTGGAATGGTCAGGCATTTCATTCCTCTCTACATCTCTATTCTTCTTTACTCTCCATCCCACAGCCTCTAACACATACATGCGATCCATTGTATAAAGACAGACTCATCACTCAACACTACAGAACATTACAAACACTAAGGAAATGAAAGCAAGTCAACGAAACCAAAGCTACAGATGACAGAATAGTAAACATATTCAAAAGACTCACCATTGAGCCATGATCACCCAGGACAGGGTCACACACTGTAGATAAAAAAGCAGTGTACAGGATTCCAGGTTAGTACATAAACTAATATGGTATCGCGCTATAATTGTTAATACAATGTTGAGTAAAAGTCTCTTTAAAATTCAAACTACTGACCATATACAAGATTCGGATTGGCCATCTTCAGTTCCTGTACAATGTCCACCACCATCTCCAGAAAAGATGTGTCCCTGGTGTAACCTGGGTAAAATTTATACCATACTCAATTAATTATTTTCTATGATTAGGAAGCTTCATATGCAACAACACAATATTTTGCAACCATTAAATATGAGAAGACATCCATGTGTAAATGAGAGTCTTCATAAAACTAATGTTTAAGAACTCTGAACTCAGCAATCTGAACTAAAAATGTGCTTTCAATGGTCAATGATCTCTTAATTTATGAGTAGAAAAATGTAAACTTATTATTTATGGTCTGTGTATACTGTATATACACATATATGTTTTTTTTTATTGACACACACCAACATATTAATAAAATTTTCATAATAAATACCAAATGAAGCAACATACAGGGACCACTAATATACTTTATCTTTTTATATAAAAAATAAATTAAATACTCATCATGTATATTGTTACATTTTATTTTTCAGTTCAATTCAACATCACATATGGATAAATAGATTGTTTCCTAAAACAATGTTTTACTATCACTTTGTAGATGCTTCCTTAAATGATATAATGGTTTGGTTACTGACATTATGTTTGTCATTCACGTTCTCATCCTTTTTCATGTGACAAGTTATTTTTACCACATTTGAATGAGGACTATAGGGAACCTGCACTTCATATAAATAAATAAATACACTGGCCCACTGTTCTTTCAGAGCCAGTGAGTGTCGAGGAACCAAAACACAGTCAAAGCCCCAATAAACTCCCTGATGAAGTCACTTTTGGCTTCAGTCGCAATCTTTTAATGAAAGAAACAAGGCACTTGAGGCCTGGAGGCTTCACAAACTCAGTTGCAGATAAAGGGTTTGCCAGCTCTCCTTTATCCTGCCATGATTCACGATAAAGCAAGGCCTCTTATGTCTTACAGCTTTAACGTGACTAATTACAAATGAAAGCAATGCAGCCATCAGGGTTACAGTAATGATACTGTGCTACCCGGTCTGTCAGCCATGTTATCGTTGTTTGGTTAAGTATGTATGCAGTGGATTTTGTGCTCTAATACATCTGTATCATCAAATAAATATTTCGGTATGAAATTCTAAAAATATAAACCTGAACTAGAAGACACTTAGCATGAATTGATGAATAAATCAGAGAGAAAGCAGCATCAAGAACCTTAGTTCTTGACCAAGAAAAATTAGTTTATACTCATAATGTTCCTCCCCACGGAAATCTTTAGTAAAAGGCGAAAGATTTATACGATCTGAAGAGAAACAAGAGTGTATTAATTGAATTGAATTGAATTGAGGTGGATGCTTCACCAGCCTCTCTAATTTCTCCCTGGAAGTTAATAAGCTAAAAATAAAATGGATTGCATTGAGAAACAGGAAAGTGCAAAGTACTCTGACCTGAAGTCTTTCCTGTGACCCAAAAGTTACACACGATTACATAGACAAAGTGCTGACACCTGAGATTTCTATAAATGTTAAATAAATGAGCCACTGGTTAAGGTTAGCTTGAGAGCTAATCTAATATTAGCAAATATGCACAAACAAAAAATACACCGTTTGCATAATAGCTATAAAATTGAATAGCATTTAACAAGCTTAAAAATTTATTTACAAATGCAAAATCTTTCTGTAAGCTCATAAACATGTCCCTGTTTGATTCCATAATATGGTCTTCAAGAAACCAATATAACAGCAATTTTGGCATGCACAGCAAAAATTGGAATCTCCAGCAGCATAGTTACACCAAAATTGTACTGAACTTTGAAACATTATGTACCATTATGCATTATGTACCTGTATGAAGCATTATGTACCAGTTCACACTTACTGCAATCAGATGTACAGTAAGTGAAGCTGTGAATGAGTTTGCAGTTGCCACTGAATTAATGACCTTTAAAAGGGCAATGTGACAAAACGGTGTGCGGCCCATTCACTTTCACACACGCACAGGCTCTCTACTTGGAATTTCGACTTCGAGTGTGTACTATCTTCACTGTACTCGCTTTGAGAGCTGCTGACTTTGCAGCCCCGGTCTAGGTGAGAGATAAGGACTCTGGCAGAAAAAGCCGTTTCTATGGTAATGCTGACTTCAGGTTTCCCCCACATATGCGAGTATGTGTGTGTGATAGAAAGTATGAGCGAGTGGAAAACCACATTACATAAACAGATTTGAACAGAGCAAAATTAAAAATAGAAGCAAAACTAATAATCTGTGAAAGAAGGCTCCTCTAAAAGGAGCCAGTTATTTTTTGAGTATCGCTCACATGCGTAAGACCCAAATCCGTACTTCATAAACGTTCCCAAAGATGCCTGCACAAATAATCATAGTTTTCAATCATTCCCATTTTTGGCATCCTCAATCAGTTAGACATAATCAACAGTGATGTAGATGAGCTCAGCAAAACTTATCAGATTTGAGGGCTATCTTGCTTTTTAATTGTCTTTGTTTGCATACTGTGGTGGCCCGTTTGATTTTAGTCTAACAGCGATTATATTTAGCATTTAAAAGATACGCTCGATTAACCTGACTACTGGAACTGTTCTAATTCAAAGACTCATATTAGAAGGAATGCAATGTAGGGAAAAATGCCAAGCAGTAAAAATGTTTTACTTCTAAATTGAATGACTAATTGTGATAACCATGATTTCAACAGGGAGCAGTATATATACCTGGTTATAATTTTAGTTTTACAGTTGTGCTTGAAAGTTTGTGAACCCTCAAACAACATTTTTACTGGATTAAGGTCAGGACTTTGACTTGGACATTCCAAAGCATTAATTTTATTCTTCTTTAAGTATTCTTTGGTAGAACGACTTGTGCGCTTAGAGTCGTCGTCTTGCTCCATGACCCACTTTCTCTTGAGAGTCAGTTCAGGGACAGATATCCTGACACTGTCCTTTAGAATTCACTAGTATAATTCAGAATTCATTGTTCCATCGAGGATGGAAACCTGCAATGTTTCCTTTCTCCAAATATAACGCTTCTCATTTAAGACAGAAAGTTAAATAAAACTCAAATAGAACAGAAAGTTCTATGATCTCCATCCACAAAATGTTTCCAGTAGCTTTCTGGCTTGTCCTTGTGATCTTTAGTAAACTGTAGGATGGCAGCAATGTTCCTATTTGTAGAGCAGTGGCTTTCTCCTTGCAGCTCTGCCATGCATGCCATTGTTGTCCTGGTGGTGGACTCATGAACATTAACACCAGCCAATGTGAGAGAGGCCTTTAGTTGCTTAGAAGTCACCCTGGGTTCCTTTGAGACCTCGCTGACTGTCACACACCTTGCTCTTGGTGATCTTTGTTGGTCTCCACTCCTGGAGAGGATAACCGTGATCTTGAATTTCCTCAATCTGTCTGACTGTTTATTGGTGGAGTCCAAACTCTTTAGAGATGGTTTTGTAACCTTTTCCAGACAGATGAGCGTCAACAACTTTTTTCTGAGGTACTCAGAAATCTCCTTTGTTTGTGCTATGATACACTTCCATAAACGTGTTGTGAAGATCAGACTTTGATAGAGCCCTGTTCTTTAAATAAATCAGGGTGTCCAATCAACATGATTGCAATCACATTGATTGAAAACACCTGGCCCTGATTTCACCTTCAAATTAACTGCCTAGAGGTTCACATACTTTTGCCACTCACATTTATGTAATATCTGCATATACATGTGACACAGCACCACTGTAAGTAAAAACCATATATCACGTTAAGAAACACAGTCACACACACACACTTCTTGGAAACTATTATTGCTTTGACAGGGACAGTCTTGTTTCTCACAATCTTCGCAAGTCCGCTATGTATCTGTCAACACATCAGGGATCTTGTGTCCACAGACATAAACTGTCCTGCAGGAAACGAGGTCAAAACTACATTCATCACTGCAATACTGTACACTATCCGACAGCTTGACGGATGTAAGAGAGATTTTCAAGTGAACAATTAGATAGAAACAGACGGCTATGTGTTTCATTCATGAAAATATCTAAAGGTCCTCTCTGGCCAATTCACATAGAACTATATTTACTAATCTTATTTTAAGTTGCCTAGATTCTTTTTTCGATGGAAAAAATTCATCAAGCATTTTAGCATTAAAAACAGCTCCTCTTTCTCCCCTGTCAATCACAGTGACAGTAGCCAATCACTGGAGTCTGGGAGCTCATGTGTGCGGAAGACGGCTTGAGTTAGGGGGGCTATTGTGCAAATCATAGTCATAATTACCACCTCTTGCAACATTATTCAACAGACATATGTCTGGAAAATGTATCCCATCCAAATAGTACTTTTCAGATTTATTTTCATTTACTATACCTCTTAGTGGTAAAATAAGATTTTTTTTCTGAATACAGCCCCAGAATAAGGACTTGAAGCTCTATTAGGCCAAGGATGAACACTGCACTACACACTTTTCTCCTTTCTCGCACGGTTGCCCTTTTCCTCTCTTTCCTGTCACCTCAAGGCGACCAGACAAGATACTATATTCATCAGAATGTAACACACACTGGATTGTGCACACAGACACACTAAAACTGGAAATGGTCCATAACGTCTGGGGTTTTGTGTGTGTGTGTGTGTGTCTGTGTGTGTGTGTGTAAAACCTTCTAAATAACCGCATGTCCTCTACGGTCCCTGTGGTAAAATGTGAAAGGTATAGGAGGCATAGATAGAGTGATATTTTTAGAGATTATTATAACACACAGTGAGTAATATGTTCTGCCCTTTTAAAGACAATCAAATTTATTTACGCTTTGGGATCACATTCTAAGATTCTGAAATGTAATGGTCTTTTTACCACCTCCAAGGAATATACAGTCATTATTTACTCATTTCCATCTTTTCCAAATTAAGATTTGTGATCCTCTGAATACAGATTAGCAGTGTGTTCAGTAAAAATTACATATCAGTAAATACAACCCAGGTGCTTAAGGACATATACATGATTTTCAATACAAAATGGCTTTGAAAATCTGGGTTGCCATGCCACACAACCTAAATCCCCTCACCCACCTGTGAGTACGTAATCATAGTGGTTGACGTTGTTGAGCTTGATTCCCTCATACAGAACATGGAGCTCATCCGCCGTCACTACCTGCCCCTTCCAGTGCGCGTAACCTGGATAACATAAAGGTCAGAGGTCAAATGATGAGGTGATGGGGATCAGACCTTCAAAATCTTTATATTTACAGAAAAAAAATTCCTTCTCCTGGTGAAAACAGGAGTGAAACGTATGGTGTAAATGCTTGATCATGTACTCAAAAATTCTGAAAAACCTGGCGACAAATGATGGTAGGCTAATGGCATAAGTTAGCATTATCTATGCCTTACAGTACTCAGGTTTGACTCATGATCTTTAACTAATAATCTGAGTTGATATACACTCAGCCGCCACTTTAATAGGAACACCTGTACACCTGCTGATTTGTGTTCATTCAATTATTTAGCAGATATAGATAAGGAATGTAATCATGGTAAGAAGAAAAGCATCTCCAAATGTACAAATGAGACATTCTATACAATTGTGTGCTTCCAACTTTGGAACAACAGTATAGGGATGGCCCACATATGGGTGTGATGGTCAGGTGTCCTCAAACTTTTGGCCATATGGTGAATAAGAGCCGATCATTTTTGCAGACTATGCAGGATCAGTTTACAAGCAGAAGATAGTTCAGATATTTCCAGATTGCTTGAAACTGGATTTTATGACCAATGTAAAAGTAGAGGCACATTTCTGCTGTCTAATGTAATTTTTTATGGAACTGCAACATCAAGCAATTGATTATTCAGTATAGAAATAAACTGATGGTGTTCCAAAGAAGATTTGGCTGACTAAGTGTTAGTGAGAAGCAGTTCATTTGAGTCAGTGATGTGAAAGCAACAGAAATAAAAAAAGGAATGGATTCGGGCCTACAGCCAGAAGGACACTGACTGACTGACAAGGAAAAACAGGCTCAGTGCAAAGAGGCTTCGCTGCTCCATCAGAGACAGTTACTGTTGCCGTGGGAAGTCGTGATGTCACAATTCAGGTGAATCACCAAGCTGGTCACATGATGTGCTGCTTGTTGCTAAGTAACAGGGCAGAAGAAAGCCTGAGGGGCTGCACGAGTGAGGCACTATCTCTGTATGCACGTGTGTGTGTGTGTGTGTGTGTGTGTGCGCGCGTGCGTGCGTAAATGTGCACAGGGGATTCTTTGTCATAAGACGTCCTCCTGTCATCGCTGTTTGCTCCTGCAATTCAGCAATGTCTTTATGCTACAAAATGGACACACGCTATCCTACACCTATGACACAGACAATTTATTTAACACTAAACCTTAATCATGAGAACGCAAATAAACACATAAATACACATACAGAACACTTATGGTGTGTGAGGTGGCAGAAACAACACTGATTGTGTGTGCCGCTTTTACTCCCCTTGTAATATAAGGCTTTGCTGCCTATACTTATATTCCTTATGTTTGGCTGAACAGAATAAAAAACCCAGCTCTTGAAGGTCACACAATAACATAGCCAGTTGTTCTACCTTCTGTTCTATGATCTTAGTAAAGACTAACACATTCGCCTGCGTCCTTGATACTGAAGTGCAAACCCCTAGCAAGAAATGCAATTATAAAGAGTGAAAAGGTCTCAGTACAAAGAGGATCTTTACAAGCATTTAGCATTGTTTATACGGCCTGCTCCGTGGCTCAGCAGAAAAGATTCAGCATCTAGCCTTTTCAAATTTATGAGAGATAAGATTCATGGTTTTCAAGGGAGGGGAGATTAAAAGCCACAGTGAACCTTGGACATGATGGACCTGGCTTCAGGCCAAGAAGCCAGACTGATATTGGGTATATCTGGGTAAAAAGAAATACATCACCAAGTAGTGGAGAAAGGGGAGCCAGATGGCAGTACTTAGTACTACCAGAGAAAGTGGATTTGAAAGATAAGAGTCATCAGTCTGTTTCTGGGATTGCGTCATGGTGGTGTGGCATGAGGGAAGGGAATGAATAAGACAAAGGATTTGACAAAAAACGTCACTCCCAAGTGGCACAACAGAAAAGTGTTTGCCCTGCTGTCAGGAGATGGCAAGTTTGAATCCTGATGATGCCATGACCACCCATGACCAAGAGCCAAGAGAGCAAAACTGGCTGAGCAACCTGTCAATCACAGCGACATTATCCAATTGTAAGCATCTGAGGGCTTACGTATGTGTAAAAGAGTAGACAGCCCACCCAGTTTGAAAACATGCATTTGGCTGGTTCATGCGTCTCGGAGAAAAAAATTTTGTGTATCAGGGAAAAGCATTCAATTATGAAACCGCATTTAATTCTTGAAAAGAGTTAAAGCAACACCAGCATCAGAGCATTTAAATGTAGGTTTTGTTTTTCAGTGTGGCATGTTGTCTGCATTAATGTGTTGCCCACATTATTTTACAGCTGTGATTGCTTTTCACTATGGTACAGAATCATACTGCTACCAATCAGATGTGAAAGTAGCTGCCCTTTCCAGGAATACTGGCCAACAATGACCATACTGGTTGGCCCATATTGGCTGTCATTTACTGTTATAGCAAAATTTGCATAGATAAAGTACTACTTTCATTTGAAAATACAACGGACACAAAACAGTAACAGAATCCTGAGTCGCCACCCCTTTACCTGGGTCTGACTACCATTTAGACCTCCCAGATCTACCCAATGGTTGAAAAGCTAACGTCAGACTTCATTTCTCACATCCCCCTCATTTTATCTCTCTCCAGGTCTCTACCTCCATTGTGATCTCTCACCTGCCGTTTACAAGTAATCTCTCCCTCTCCTCTGATTTCCCATTCTCACTCTTACTCTATTTTCGTCTCTGTGCCTTTCAATTTTTTTCCTCCGTCTCTCTCCAAGGCCCAGGAAGCCATCGCTGTTGCCAGAATGAGTGAAACAGAGTGTGAGACGGCAACATGTGCTGCGGGATCCTAATGAGCCAACACACACGCAAGCATATACTCAGCCACACACACACAATGAATCAGCTAGGAAACTTGAACACACTTTCACACACATACACACAACCGCCTGCGTCATTCACCTTCAGATTTCCACCAAAGAGTGCAACTCTCCCATTCAGAAATCCCTCCATGGCTGCCAGCTACTCGCACACCCTAATTATTCCATACACATCCTCTCCCTCTCCATCTCCATCTCCATGGGACAGCCTGCTCACTATGATACTATATGAAGCCTGTTATTACCACAATAACTGAAACACTATGCCGGTTACTGCACAACATATGCACATTACAGTCGATATTAATCCAATGGCAGGTTGTGTTGAGGTTAAGAACCTGCTCGGGCAATAAGCTCAAACCCAACTCAATTAAGTATTCAAACAACTGGCATGCCATCTATTAGACAGCGCCTGCCTGAGGGTCCAACATCAGCCAAGCAATGTATTTTTATTCCCCCACCCCTTTTCTTCCACTTTAAGGTCCATTAGAGCCACAAAGCGGCTCAAGTGGCTAAAGACAACATTGAGGCCCAGAGTAACAGGGGTGCATTTGACCAAAATTTCAGTGCCAAATTAATGGAGAACAACGGTGGGCCAAATTACCGATCCTAAATCACTCATCAGAAAACAGAGTGATGTGAGGGTTCATATCCCGAGCATACAGTTGATTGATTCGTACAGTGTGAGCCCAAGTCTATTCGTTCCAATGGGAAACTGTTTCCTCTGTCTGAGCGTTTAGTATTTATAGAATCTTTCTTCTCTCAGGGGCATCATGATATTTCTGTTTAATATTCATTATGCGCTCTACCTTTTCCTACTCACTAGGCAGTAGCAAAAGAGATAGAAGCAAACAGAGCACGAAGTTTGTGAATGAGAACCTAACTGTCTCAAAACGTTAAGCTAATCAGAAGCTTGTTGATACTATAGGTTGTTAAATATGACGATACTATAGGCTCGTCGACTATACTATAGGTTGTTAAATACGACGATATACATCACGTGAAGGTAGTAAAATGTTTATGGTTTCATATTATTTCACTGTGCTGCAAATCACACTGTTTAGGTCAAGATCATTTGGATGGTTTATTTGGGATGCGGCAGTCAATGTTGTTCTGAATGACTGGCTGCTAGGTGCTGCTAAGGCCACGTAATTGTGGATTAGGTTATTAGCTGCGGATTAGAGAACGAATTTTTCCCCCACAGCTGTATTACACATAAATGGTAAACATGTTGTTTGTTAAGAAATTAAGATTATCATTAAGACCCAGATGCTTGTGTGAAATAAGGACTCTTCCTATGTGTATTACTATTTTGGATCAAAACATTTTGTTGTGGTAACTAGCCAATTTCATAACCGCAGGACAGCCAATGCTAACAATTTTATCATCGTTATTATCAACATCCTTATCACAATATGCACTTACACCAGGTTTTTATTTAACTATTAATTCTTATCTGATGATTTTGATAACCTGAAAATGCTACAGTCCTGATTTTTCAATAGAAAAAAAATGATTTATTCTTTGAATTTACAGAAATCTGTTAAATTGTGATATGTATGGTTATCAGGATATGAAATGACCTATATCAGGATACGAGATTTTGGTCAAAATGCATAGCCCTATGATACTATGAGACATAAGCCTTGTGTATGTTGTGGCAATAATGAACATAGGACACAAAATGACAGAAATCTGGACATATTTCCTACACACATACAAAGGTAAGTGAAGAGAAAAGGTTGCAGGTGAGACCACTTCATTTCTGCGAGTACCGAGACACACGATTTACCAGGTTCATGTTTCTAGTAAGAACATGCAGTAGTATCATTTTTGGCATAAAACAATAAAAAAAAACCCAAGAAAAACACGAAAAGTATTATGTGCTCATTTGCATATTAAGTATAATGCAGCAAATATGACTTCAAGCTGGCAGACCGGAGATGAAATTTGTGAAAAAACATTTGGTGAAAAATGTATCAGGACATCAACCAAATGACGAATAACAACGTTAAGATAATGCCATAAAAGCAGCACTTAACAGGCCAGGTCACTTGAGCTGTAGCAATAATATACAGTGTCACTTTGATATTTCTTCATTTTCATCCTATCCTTACTAGCAAAAACCGGGAAGAGGACTTCATAAGCAAAGCCAGAATGTGACTAATGGTACTGCACACTATGAGCTCACTCTGACAGACCCACAAAGCCTGAAAGCCAGGCTTTAACAGAGAAATTAAGGTTACACAGTAGGGTTACAGTGGACTTGGAAGCAAGTCAGAGATCTAAATATGTGAGGTAGAAATGAAAAGAAAGGTGTTTCTCACTGATAATAGAAAGAAATGTAGAAACAGAGACTGTCCTAGAGACAGGTGAGAGCAGGATAGTGTAATAGCAGATTCTATCTGTATATGCTTACAGTATTTGTGAGGTTATAAAAGGGAGAAAACACTCACACACACAATTTGAAGCACAAATCTTTCCTCTCTTGCTGTCCTTAAAAGTTTTGTCTCACTATGTACTTTCTCTGTCCTGTGACTCCTAGACTACCTCCACTAGCATCCTGCATACTGATCATCCAACACACACACACACACACACACACACACACACACACGCCATGCAGGTACATTTCCCTAGACAAATCATCATGTGGCCCCAAGCAGCTAAGCCATCATTCACGTCGTCCTGAAAATGTCCCTCCTACGTCTCTTTATTCTGGACATTTTGAGGATGTTATATGTGACAAATCTAATCATCATATTATTCAAAATGTTGTTAAAAGTGTTTTAATTGAGACATCCCAAATTAGACTAGCAGTCCAGAGTAAAAGGTCTTTGCCTCATCACATGATGACACACCCGAACTCTGAGCTGCGTGTGTACAACTTGACTATGCAGCAAACACCCCATTTTTAACTACCACCTACACAGCAATTATCTCCGCACATGCCCAGAGATCAGTACACACCCCGTGACCACCTTATCACGTACACACACGTGAGTGGCCATGACAGAAATGGTAATCGGGAATGGACAAGAGTCTGGACACATTACAAAATGCATAGAGCTTTTTGATTACACTCCGGTTACGTGCATGTGTAAATACTGCATAATTACGCTCTAGTGAAATTAATGAAGCTAATCCAAATTACCAAGAAAAAAATTATTAAGCAAATAAATTTGTCTTGAAATAACAGATCATGCCTCTGTAAGCTCTAGTTTCTGACTGAATATGAAAGAATGACAGGACCTGTAATGGGCAGTGGCCTTATGAAGACAGATTTTTCACTACATTAAATCCGGAAAAGTGAATTTAACGAGATAAAGGCGTGCAACTGGGTTGAAAAACACAAGCTAAAGCTTTGGGGTCAAGTCAGAATGTTCCGTTATGATTCTTCACTGCAGTAAGTCAGTGGGTCAGTGAGGACAAAATGTCAAAGAAGGTCCTGCCTTTCTTATGGTCAACATTTTACAGAGTGAAGTGAACACAAACTTCCATGCAAACCATAGTGTCCACTGGGTTCACTGTAGAAAAAGGACAAGATTTTCAATCTAACACAGAGTTCAACACAAAGTGAGTCATCATGTGGGTATTTGATGCAGCAATTACTAAGACAATGCTAGCATGCTAGACGTATTAAGACACAGCATGCTCCAAATATACCTGTATGGTTGGAGAACTGTACTGAGTTGATGGAGTCCACTTCAAAGCCCATCACCTGTAACATAAAAAGATGAATCAATGAATGGAAAATCCCACCATGGTTAATAAACCAGTCTGACATTCAAAACTCACTTTCCACTACAAATTGATACTGTATCTTACATTTCCTGACTTAGTCATTGCCAAATCTCAACAGCTAGTTCTAGTACTGGTTGTCTGTTTAATAACTACATCTTTACAAACTGATGCTCATGCAACATAACACAACAGCTACACATACATGAAACTTCGCTCTGGATAAGGGCGTCTGCCAAATGCCATAAATGTAACTGCACAATTCTGTATACAGGGTTTAACATACTGACATCTTCCTAAGTAGGAGATCAGTACCAATTATACTGGCATGGACTCTCTGCCACAGGTGACTGTCGCATCACAAGATATTAATCCAACAGCCTCTTTATGACCTGCTGCTAATGCCACATCACGGGGCAGCTGGACGCACAGAGGAAAGCACTATCTACCCTCTTCTGCATACACGAGCTCGGAGACGCCCGCGATTTTCAGTGTCGTTGTGACTGACAGGGGAGAGAGTAACACTATCCCTCCAACCCAGAGAGAATGGTCAGTTTTGATTGCTTTGACATCCAGCCACAAATGACAGGGTGTGGCATCTTCTCTACATCTTTGTGTAACTCAGAAGGTCTGCAAACTAGAGCGGAGAAGCTTCCTTTTTCAGGTGATTCGATACACATCTCAATACATACGTGTGATGAAATGCAAAAACAAAACAGTTCAACAAGTACCAATTCAATACACTCGAATTCACAAAAAATCCGATACGATTCGGTTCAGCACGATACTATTTGATTCAGGCACTATCCAGTATGATTCAGTTCAGTTTAATTTAGGTTTTGCACCACAGGAATGTCTAAACTGAAAGACTAGACATCCTAACCAAGAGAAGGACATGACAAAACTAGGCAAGAGTTTCCCAAAAGCAATCTCAGAAAAAAAGAAAAAAAAAAAAAAAAAAGTAAAGTGAGCATCACAATGAACACACTCACTCTGAGTTACTAAAGTCTTAACTTTATGATGCTTTTGGGAAATCCAGCCCAGAATGATGTCCAAGTCCATCATTTTTTTTTTTTTTTTTTTATCATTTACAGAATGTTTTTAATGTTCATGACGTCACTTGCGGTCAATATAAATCGCTGTTTACACATTTTTGGCACGTGTAGCACACCATAGTCTGGTGCTCTTACAGCTGACTGAACTGAGACTGATTCAAAATCCAATGAATCGATACACCTCCTGATCGAAGGACAGCCAGAAAACAGAGTGCTCAGCTGCTCTGGTCTGCTTCCTCTCTCCCTCTCTCTCTCAGGTTTTCCTATGAATTGCGTACTTAGCTTGAAGGAATCGATCAGCAACACAATGATGCTGGTGTCCATGATGACCATTTTGTCTGCCAAGGCTGAGTGATACACACAAACACATCACCTGCAGAGCTCAGCTTATGACACATGATCTGACTATCTGCTTATTTACATTCAGGGTTAGATTTTCACAGGGTTCATTCACAGGGAATCACAGACGGATGGGAAATTTCGTGGAATGCATGAAAACACCGGTGGGAAATTAGATTATTTACTGGATAACTTGCTTTAATTAAATGATAAAGCATCTGCTCAAATAAACTAAAGCGAGGCGAAAAGCATGAACGTATTGTTACCATGTGACCTTTACTTTCTTTCCTGCACCGGCTGCTACAGTGGAATTCTCGCCGGTCCTTCTGTAAGCGCGTGCGCTTGTGCATTTGTGTAAAATGTGTACATCTAAGGATTATTTTTTTTTTAAATAAAGAAATGAAATGCACGAGTGTTACCTGTAAAGGGAAGGACGCAGACTTGTTCCCCACGTAGCCCCTCACTACATGACTCTGGATGGACAGCACTCGGCACTCCATGTCGCGCATAAAGTTGTTGGACAGCTCCGCGCGCTTGGCGCGACAGCACCGAGGTTTGGCCGACTGCGAGCCGCAGGATGAGCAGCCCACCGTCTCGCTTTGCTTCCGACTCGGGATCCGTGATGGCAATTTAAGAAGCCACACGCCGAACTGAAGGACATGCAACATGGAGAGACCGTCATTGGTGAGGCAGAGCCAGACCGCAACTACTCAGGCATTCTCCTCGAGCACCTAAAACTCGCTGACATCACAACGAGTAAATTGACCGTTTCCAATCCGTTTCCCCCTGGCCCGATTTAAAAAAAAAAAAGAAAAGAAAGAAAAGGGGAAAAAAGAGCGTGCATTCGTCTCAGATGTCACCTCAGATTCATGATTATTATATAATGATAGATCTCGTGACTTGTGATTACGCATTAACACACAGTTTATCACATGGTCATTCGTTTTATGAATTTTTGTTTGTTTGCATGAATATGAACTGTTTTATGCAAAAACACTTTGCTGTTCAGAATCCCTACTCCAATACAACATTCAGCACTAATGCATTAAACTTAACAAAATATGAATGTCCTGGAAAAATGCTTGTGAACTCGCTTTAGGAGACGCAGACATCCGCGACGGTCAATGCGGAAGTTGGGTCCTTTCTCTTAACACGTCACGTTCTGAAATCCGCCAATCATTTTCAGCGTAATTGATGACGTAAAGACAAATCTGCATGGGCTTTGACGTAACTCGCGTCAGCAACATGTGTCTTTTTTCTATCATTAGAACGTGGAAATACCTTCATAGTGTTCACTAAATAATTTTATAATATTATATGAATGAATACAACATATTTAAACAATTCTAGCACATAGAGGGTTTTTAGTTTGTTAGAATTTGCAGTCTGTATTCTCTGCTTTAACCTTCCAAAGAACATTGTTTGTAACCTGGGCTTGATATTTGGAAGTTATGCAAGGACACAATGATGCAGAGGACACAGAGGGATACATTAAATTCAAGAAAGAAAATCATCTGATTTGTGGCAAGGGTATTTTTTTTTTTCTTTTTATGGCCAAAAGGTACACTGGCCACTTTAATAGGAACACCTATACCCCATATTCGTTCATGCAGTCATCCAATCATGTTGCCGCAACACAATGCATAAAATCATACAGACAGAGGTCAAAAGCTTCAGTTAATATTCATATAAAATTTAAGAAAATTTTAAACTTTTGGGATTTTCATACACAACAGCCTGTAGAGATTACACAGAATGGTGCAAAAAAGTGGCAGTTCTATGGGTGGAAAAGTCTTGTTGATGTGAGAGGTCAGAGGAGAATGGCCAGACAGAATTGAGCTGAAAAAAAGGCTTTGATAACTCAAACAGCAACTCTATACCACCGTGGTGAGCAGAAAAGCACCTCAGAATGCACAATATGCAGGACTTTGAGGTGGATGGGCTACAACAACAGAAGTCCACATCGGTTTCTGCTTCTGTCAGTCAATAAGAGCAGTCTGAGGCTACAGAGGGCAAAGAATCTCCATAAATGGATATTTCGAGATAGGAAAAAAATTGACAGGTATTCCTATTAAAGTGGCCAGTTAGTGTAAATGTACCCTCAAAGATAAAACAATGTTACTTACAGTACTTACTTATATGACATTCCTCTACAATCCCTCTGCCAGTAACTACATTCACAAACAAAAACTACCTTTAAATGTACCAAACCAGTGACAAAACATTTATAACCTAACACCACTTTTAGTACATTACTTTTGAGAGTGTGGTGTAGATCATGGGAGCATACAGTTATAAGTACACTGAATGGAGTGCCTCTTAAAATGAGATCCTGTGAACATAACTCATTAGCAGGCTCTAATACATATTGCAGCTGCATGCTTTGAACATTTCTCTCTGACAGCTGAGTCACTACAGTTCTCTCTCTCTCTGTGGTCGTGACTGCAGAAGAAGGGGATTAGAGCTACACAGAAGTCAGTTGGCACACACAGGCTGGTGAATCATCGCTGCTGAGCATAAAAGCCACTTCAACGTCACACTGAGAGACGTAGGAGGTCAACACGACAACATGTACGACGATGGCAAGAAGGAGCAGCGATTTAGTGACACCTGCGGGTCAAATGATATCATTACATACATACACTAACCCAATGTACTGTACATACACTCACAAAGCAATTTATTAGGAACACCTGTACAACTACTCTTTCATGAAATGATCTAATCAGCCAATTGTGTGGCAGCAGTGCAACGCACTATATTATGCAGATACGGGGCGGCAGCTTGAGGTGATATTCACGTCAACCATCAGAATGGGGGAAAAATTTGACTTCGGTGATTTTGACCTTGGCATGATTGTTGGTGCCAGATGGGCTGGTTTGAGTAGTTCTATAACTGCTGATATCATGGGATTTTCACACACAATATTCTCTAGAGTTTACATACAGAGTTTACATTAAAGAATAAACATCCAGAGAAATGGAAATGCCTTGTTGATGAGAGGGGTCAAAGAAAAATGGCCAAATTGGTTCGAGATAACAGAAAGGCTACAGTAACTCAGATAACCACTGAAAAGACACAGCATGCTCCAACCGCAGAAAAGCATCTCAGAATGCACAACACATTGAACCTTGAGGGGAATGAGCTACAACAGCAGAAAACCACGTCGGGTTCCACTTCTGTCAGCCAAGAACATAAAGCTGAGGCTGCAGTGGGTGCAGGCTCACCAAACCTGTCAGGTGAAGACTGGAAAAACATAGCCTGGTCTGATGAATCTTGATTTCTGCTGAGTCACACAGATGGTAGGGTCAGAATGAATCCATGGACCAGCCTGCCTTGAGTGAATAGTCCAGGCTGGTGGAGGTGGTGTAATGGTGCGAGGAATGTTTTCTTGGCACACTTTGGATGATAATACCAATCAATCATTGCTTAAATGCCACACTATTTGAATCGTGTTGCTGACCATGTGTATCCCTTCATGGCAACAATTTATTCATCATCTACTGATTACTTCCAGCATGAATTCAATGGAACACCTTTGGGATGTGGTAGAAATGGAGATTTGCAGCATAAAAGTGCACCAGAAAAAGTCTGCAGGAACTGCATTATCAGTCATGTCACCATGGACCAGCATCTCAAAGGAATGTTTTCAACATCTTATGGGATCAAAGGGAGGTCCTATCCAGTATTAGTATAGTGTTGATTGTATGCTCATATGCTGTTATGTTCCTAAATTCCTTATGATGTCTAGATGTGCACTTTATCATAGCCCTTTATATATCTGTGTAAATAGTACATGCACTTTGCACATTCTATAAGGACTTAATGTGGTAGTTTGTAATTTTTAAGCCCTCTGCTGCATGTAAGGTTGTAAAGTAATTTGGCAGGCCTTTCCCCTTCCTCCAACCCATCTCACCCACTCTGTCAAAGCTGTGTATGCTGTGTGAGCTGTGTTTTTTTGGAAATTGGCAGAGCTGAGTGAATTTATTCCATTTGCTGGTGGAGATTTAAAGGAGATTTAAAATGTAAAGAGTGGTCTGAAATGCATAAAGTAGCCAAATGCACTGAAAATTATAATAGTTTTCCCAATGTATCTTTGGAAGTACGTGAATAATAACAATTATTATTGGTTTAGTAACACCTTTAAAAACTACACACTGCTTCTTTAATAGTTTTTAAACACTTATATATAAATGAATGCATACATATATATATACTGTATGTACATCATAATTCTCAGACTTGTAGCATGACAAAGGATCAAACTTGCTTCAAAACTTGAAAATATCTCAAATCTAATAACCACCTGTTTCTATGCATTAGACATTATATTCATATTGAGTTATTCAGATAAATACTGTATATGCATAACTTGTAATAATTATCTTAATCCCACAAATAAATACCTCAACCTGACTGTCTTCTTTTGAGCTGTTATGTGAATTCCACTTTTCGTATTTGTAATGGAGTATGAGTTCCAGTGACTGACTTTCAGTATAAATCACTGACCTCAGAATTAAATCTATTAGTATTGAATTTCAGTAATATTCATATTACCTGATTAAGGCTGGATTGTTATGACACATTAATGGCATCATAACTTTATAACCCAATATCAGGGTTTTGGTATATCATGGTATCTGCTAACAATTTCATGTTTTCAAAGAGATTGACATTAAATGCTATGTAAAACCATAACAGAAGGGCAAGTATTACATTTTCTGGTGAGGGAAAATGATTGATTATTTAAAAAGACTTGTTAAAGGAATACTCCAGCATTTTAAAGTCACTTATAATGGGTGTCTTTTTTTTTTTTCTTTTTTTTTAAGAAAAATAAGTTTTTTGCATAAATATGTATTGATGGAATTCAGCTGCCTAAGTTTTTGAGTTAGGAAAGTTAGGAAACTTCTCAAAAGGTCTTGTCAGTGGTAATCACACATAAAGTACACATGGATGTAGTATGATAAACATTAGGTTGAAAAATGTTGAAATTTTCCTTTAAAAGGGATTGCTCTTAGACTTAAATTTTTTTGCCTGGTTTACTTTTTAAAAGATCATTTATTAAAAAAAAAATGTTACAATTATGCTTTAAAGGAGATGCCACATGACAAAATAATGTACTCTTTCAATATATAACTTCAGTATACAGTATACTGGTATTGCATTACATTAACTGGGTAACCAGTTCCAATATCCTTATCATGATGAATTATTTATAGGTAAAACCAACATGACTGCTGCTAACCAGGGATAAATAAAGTTTTAAAAGGGACAACCTTTGACCTTGTGTGCTGACCTTTTCATGCCTGGCCTCATTTGCTGGCAGGAGGCTGTATCTGTAATTGCTTGGTGTAACTGGAGTAATGAAGGCAACACATTGCCTGGAGATCTGATCCACAGCTGTAATGGCATTACAGAGCACTGCTCACTTGATCTCATGTCTCATTGTGTTACAGAGGAGGTGCGGAGCGAGAGAGAGAGAGAGAGAGAGAGAGAGAGAGAGAGAGACACAGAGAGAGAGAGATCAATAAGATCTACATCAAATAGCCTTAGCCTATCAATTCATTTGCTGAAAATACAACCACTCAAAGTCATTTCTTCATTTGACATTTCCTCATTCAGCTTGTTGAAGATATTATGGGGTCATTGTGAACTTTTTATGGCATCCATGGACAGTTTCACCTACTGAGAGTCAGACATGAATGGATGAGACAGATATGATGGCTTACTTTGAAAAGAAACCTGAAGAACAACAGAAGCCTGCCACAAAGAGAGAAAACACTATGGGCAAGGTAAGGAACATTTGTAGTATTTGCAGTTGCTATTATCTAACCTAGCATTCCTCTTGCCAAATTTTAACCAAAGTATTGCAAGAATAAAAATTACAACTAAAAAAACTACACTGTCCTTGAAATAACAAAATCTCAATTAAATAAAAATGGATATGAGTCAAAGCAAAAATGAGTCATAAGCAGGAATCAATTTGATGATGCGTTTGAGGAAATGGCTTCCTCCAAGTTAAAAAAATTCTCCCTTAAAAGAAAATTTAAATGAATATACCGAAATAAATGTACATTTTTCTCCAAGAGAAGTATGCATTGATTGTGCATTGAATCATGTTCACACCAAACAATATGAAACAATATAAAAACTCGTGACTGTAATTCTAATTGTAATTCTAATTTTTTTCCTTTTTAATACCACAGCACTGTCAAATTCTTGATTCTGATTGGTGCTGATTAAGTTTCTATAACAGCAGCTCTGACAATAGTCTTTGCTCTAATTCAAATTACAGGTTTATATTAATGCACTATTTTGAATACATTAATTCAATTCAATTCAATTCAATTTTATTTGTATAGTGCTTTTAACAACAGACATTGTCTCAAAGCAGCTTCACAA
>JAQQZR010000010.1:6483641-6497872 GCA_030068235.1 Notoglanidium macrostoma
TCCACCTCTACGGAGGTGTTGTGCCATTACAGTAGCCCAGAACGGACAAACCTCTAGAGAGCGCCTTCTGAGTTCTGCGCTTTTACAAGTGGCAGTGTCAATATAGAAGGAAGCACCGGAAGGAAGACAAAGAAGAAGGCAATATGACAAGGAAGAAGAAAGAAGAGGAATCAATGTTTGCTAGTGTTGGCTAAATAGCTTGAGAACCCAACTTTTGAAAACTGGAGGATCATACTTACTATTTAGCACGAGGAAAAGCAAAGGAGTGTGAGTGTAAGTACTTGGACATATGCTATGGGCACCTGACGGCTACCGTACGTTCTAATACACACTTAGAAAGGGAGGGGTAATGGGAAAGCGTTCAGCTGGTTGAATCCTACATAGTGGACCTTTAAATTATATAGCTTTTTTTTTTTTACTGAAAAATCTTATCAAATCATTAACAGTGGAAATCCATATAGACATGGCTGCAAGATTTTGGTGTTGATTTATTTGATTCCATTGCACTGATACTAAAGAGCTGATTTGTTCCTCTGTTCGTTGATGTTGACTCACCAGTTGTTGACTTGCAGCAGGGTGAGGTTAGTCTGCAGTGCAATCTGCTTCTTCTCTTCTTCTGTGGGATATGGGTGCTGAGAGACAAACATTGATACATTTATCTCTATGCGATCTCATAGACCTAAAACCTTAAGCAATTGCTTTTTACCATTGATTTTGTTTCGGTGTTTTGTTTTGTTCTTTTCTCAATCCATATCGCCTCTCTTTATTCAATTATTAAGTGAGTCAGTATGAATAGAATAAATCAAAAGAATGAATTGTGATCTCTTTAGTCATTGAAGGAAATTCCACCGACTGGACTGACCATTGCAAATGGTGTGGACTTGTGAATATTTCTAATCCGGTGCCTACCTGAACTTATTGCCTCATTAACGCTGATGTGTTAAAAATGAGATTGGTGTGTGTCAGCCGCAATCTCATTAGAACAATGTTTCACTGTGAGATGACACTCCGTCGCACGCCTGATCTCCTCATCACTGATGACCTTTTATTAGCTCCTCCAACCGTCTAGTCAGACAGTCAGATGAGGGGGCTGACGTGTGTGTGGTGTTCGGCCTTGTGTGAATGCCTGCTTCCAGCCATCATGTGTCTGTCATCCCCTTCTCAAACCTTTTTAACTCTCTTTCTTTCTACACCCAGTCATGACCTACTCTAGCTTTGCTTTTGTCAGATGAGTCCGGATGTGACGAACAAATCTGATTTATTACACCGTCATGCGCCAAAAATAAATAAATAAATAAATAAATAATAACAAAACACCCATCGCTTTAATGTAAGCGCTTACTGTTTTTAATTAATTTAATTAATCTCACTAATTAAGTTTTTCTTGTGCACCCAGGTTTTTGCTGATTTTTGCACAAGCAATGACACTATTGTTATCCGTCCGACCAGTTTTTTGTGGCGCGCTCGCCTGCGGTTTTCCAGATATTGACCCCAAACCAACTCATCAGTTTTGTGCCTACATACAGCTTTTGGAAAGACAAACTGATTCTCTTGTTTTTGTCTTTGTTTTTTTTTTTGTTTTTTTTGCTCCACGGAAAAAACGGAGTTTCGGAATCAAACTTTTGAGACCCACCAAACTTAATATGCCACCTCAGGGCAACTCACCCGACGCACACATGAAATCAGCCATGAGCTGCACTCAACTTTTTCTTTCTTTTCATCCATCCATTTTTCTCCCATTGGCAGCTATGCATTTTTGGCCCCATTGAAATGAATGGAGTTTCAGAATCAAACTCTTCCTGCTCAGTTACGCCTCATCAGAGAGCCACCAAACTTCTCTTCATAGCTCAGACCAACTCACCCGACACACCCATCCATCCGTCATGAGCTGCACTTTTCTTTTTCTGCACTCCGGAGAAATTACACTTGCCCTTCCATTTTGCGGAAACGCATCTCTTTTTTTTTTTTTTAACTATTCGACTATATATCACATTTCGAAATAAATGAGCAGATGCATTTCCTCACCCCGATGTGCTGGAAGAGCCAAGAACGCATGACACTGGTGGCGTGCTTGGGCAGAATGCCTCGCTTGCTCTTAGACGAGTTTTCATCTTGACTCAGGAAGCTGAGATCCTGGTTCAGCTGCAACTGGAGCTGAGAAAGCGCACGTATGGAAACATACAGTGGTTTAGATGGTGTGTTTATACAGTATGTCTTTTACTTTAAAGTAAAAGTGAATGTGTATACATATTAAGAGTGAGGTTATAAGATGGTGCATGAGGGAAGTCACATATAATCCTGTGACAGTGCTGGGACCTAATCTGCTACCATTTCTAACAAGTCAGTTCTCAGAAAAAAAAAAAAAAAGGTTCAGTTTTGGCACCAAAAGGTTGCTGGTCTGCAATTTCTGACCTCTGAATAGGAAAAAAACAAAGAAAGCGCCCCTCAACTTGCTAAGTCAGGAAGATCTCCTCAACCCTTCAGCATATGACATCATGCCAACATGGCTACTCACACCTAAAATAAAGACATTACATAAAATATCACTGCACTGCTTTATAGTTTATAGTAGTATATATGTTACATCAATCCATGCTTTAATGGAGGATTCCACTTTTGTAATCTTGACTGAAATTCAGTACTGCAGTCAGTCCAAGGAGAAAACAACCATTTTACTGGAAATTGCACTAAAATAAATTGATACGACGAATGTTACCGCCACCAAAACTTTCTTAGCACAGCTATACACTCTTAATAAAAGCATAAAAACATTTCTGGTCTTGTATAGTTATTATCTATGATGGTGTATTTATGCTGTGTAAAAATAGTGAAGGAAAAAATGGTCAAATGTGTTCTCAAAGCCAAAAGCAAACTAAGTTGTTATTATTTTATGCTGTTGTATTATTTGATTACATAATAATAATTCAGATCTTAAACCGGCAGTTCTTTAAGTAGTTTGCCGCTCCACCTGCACATGGACTGTGATGGTGGAAATCAAGGTCACATGAAATGTTAACAACACGTGGGTGTGTGTATGTCTCACCTGTGAGTTCTGGATGCGTATTGTGCCAGGTGAGAGAGCCTGAGTAACCACCTGGCCTTGTGGAGTCACAACAGTTACAGGCTGATAGACCGTGCTACCTGAGAACACACACACGCCATACATAGACCATACACACACACAGAAATGCATCACACATCGTATGATGTCAAACGTCATAAAAAAATCATTACACGTTAAGGTGTACTTTGTAACATAGTGGTGTATGAAGGACAGAATGTTGTTAAAGTAGCAGTGTGTCTGCTCAAAAACATACCTGACATCACCTGTGTGGGGTTTACCGCCGTCACAGTAAGGCTGCCTTGTTGTAAAGCCGATGTCGGTACTACGATCCCCTGTGGACTCAAAGTTCCAGAGAAAGAGCTAGGAGTCTAAGAAAACACACCCACATGCACACACAAAGGAAACCTTTTAAACACCTCGATTAAAAATTAAAGGGGTAGTCTGTAATTTTTAGAGCCCTCTGTTGGTTGTGAAATGAACTGCAGTGGCAGTAAAGAACATTCTCATCAGGAGTATGCTTCATGAGATGCCTTTAACAAAACAAAAAGAGGCAAAACTGAGCTGTTGGGGGCGGGGTTAATTTCTGGACCAGAAAAAAAAACTGTTCATGAAACCCCAAAATGGAATAACCTAGACAGCATATCAATCCGTGTTGCATATCAATACTGCAAATCACATATTTTTCTAATACATCTTTAAAATTACATAATTATTCAACATCGAGTAACACAACACATAAACCGCTCCTTTAAAATGAAGCACTATGTATATCTATATAGTCTTGTTTGCTGTTTACTTTTCACACTAAAATATATTTATCACTAATAAAAATATGGAATATGCATGCATGTAACATATGTTGACAGTACATTATGTTTAAGTTATGTATCAATGGACTGTGTGTGCATGAGTGTGAGTGTGTGTACCTGAGGCTGCGTAGGTGAGTATGGACTGGCTGGATCAGTGCTGCTCAGTAGAGTCTCGCTGTTCATCTTAGTCTTCAGGCAGGCGATGTAGCGGCTGCAGAAGTCTTTACACAGGTCGCTCACTTTCTCCAGCTCCAGCAGATGGATACGCAACACCTGAATCGCCTTCACCATCTGTTTCAAATCAGTGTAAAGTACAGAGGCTCCTTTAGTATCAACACTGACACAGTGTAGCAGCCCAAGTTCATATTTCAGCCTTTGGCAGCTGTTTCGGTGATAATGTCTTCCCTTACCAGCTCGGAGAAAGGCCTGTAATTCCTAATTGGCTGACCCTACACTCTGACCGCTTTCTGTCTTGTTGGAGAAAAGATGCAGCAGTACAATGGCAAATAATGAAAGGGACGTTTTATCTAATGCACAGAAATATGAGTCACAGCAAAGGTAAATCCAGTATAATTCAAGAAAAAAAAAAACAATACAGCTATAATTGTACAATTTAGATGTATGCGAATTTTTTTATTTTTTTTAATGATAAAAAAATGATAACTCTAACTGGTAGCCTATTACTACATGTAGTAAAATATCAGCACAGTATACTACACTACACATTACATTTTAATAATAATCTGTTGGCCAATTTGCTAGCTGCTGAGGCCTATTATAGAATACTGATTTTTCTATTAATATTTTCCTTCATCCATTTCACTCAGTCCAAATTTCTTTCTTTGCATGAACGATTAAACACAACGGTGTTACTATCAGGTGTAGGTTATATCAAATTTATTTCAGTGTATTTGCCTGGTACGGCCCAGTTTAATTCAATGGCAGCGCATCCAGTCTCGGAGATAATAAATAACCCCACTCCAGAATAATAATGGATATTAGATACCTGACTGCCTCCTGACCATCGAAATGCACTTATACAAGCGCTGCAAGCTAACAGGCCCTTAACATCCCATTAAAGACCCCGTATCGTTAAATTATGCATGAGAAATCATGTCCAGCTGATATCAGCCTGGCATAATTAGACTTGGTTCATCTTTTTTTTTTTTTATTCTAGATGTTCTCATTATTGCTGCATGATATGGACAAAAAAAAAATCACATTGTTGCTATATTAATAAATACCGTGATTACAAGATTGATTACAGTGTTATTTCAATTCATCACAACAACAAGTTCAATATTGTGATAATGATTAACAAATGATACACTGTGTCGCTTTTAGTTCTCATTAAAGAGAATTTAGTTGGACAGATGGAGGGTAATGAGGACTCCTCACCAGGTTGTCGAGCTCAGGGTCCTCGCTGAAGAAGGACTTGCTCTCCTTATCCTGACTCCTCACAAAGTTCTGGATGTCCATGTCGAAGCTGGCCGACGTCACACACTCGGAGCGCTGCGTGGACTGCTCACACTTCTCAAACAAAAGTGCCAGCAGGGGGAACAGGGGGTGCCTGTCTCACACAGACACACACGTATGTCTCATTGTGAACTGAAAATGATTACATGGAGTGACAGAAAGGGAGAAAGTGAGACAAGAGGGCTTTACCTGTAGATGGCAGCTTTTTGGGCCTCCATGGGTGTCAGGGGGTCGCTTGGCACCGGGCCGCTCTCCTCCTCCTCCTCCTCTCTCTCCTCTTCCTCCTCCAACCTTTCATCTGTCTCTCCCACTGAGTGCTCCTCCTCCTGCATCTAGGCAGAAGACAGAGAGAGAGAGAGAGAGAGAGAGAGAGGGGGAGAGAAAGCGAGATAAAAGGAGATATGGGATAAATTCAAATGTAGTACTGTGTTGAATGACGTGTGATGATGCTAGCAGGTCCTCCAGTTACTAGTCGTTGTAAAAGAAAACACAGCACATCTTTCATCTGCAAAACTGGAAGGAGAAAAAGGCAGAACAAAAGGGGATGCTTATGTTCATGAATAAGAGCCTGAGGGGGGACATGAGGTTTCACACACTCACACACCAATTTTTTTGCTAGGCATTTATATATTTAATTATTTGATAGATGTTTTTTTTCCCCAAAGTGATTTACAGTTGAATTCAATTGATCTAAGTACATAGTTGAGCAATTAAAGGTTAAGGGTCTTAAATCAAAGGGATCTGAAGAATCCAACTATTCAGTTCGAACCCAGAACCTTCTGGTCATTTGCATAGAACATTAACCACGTAGAGCCTTGTGTACTCATGGGACCAATTCCTGACACATTTCTAATTGTTTGAGACTTTTTCTTATAATCCTAATTGTGCTCAATGGTATTATAACCGCTTTTGTATAATTATATACATTTGTGCAAATCAATAACCGTCTGTTTCATTTGTGCAGAAAGTTCTTTAGTTTTTTCCCTGTTAATGGACGACAAAGGAATTTTACATGTGCGTATATACCCCAGGGGAAGTGAACATATTTAAAGGCAACAAGTTCTTCCTTTTCTTAAGAACGACAATTTGTATGCATGTTATTTAAAATGTGCCAAAATCATTTCAGTTCATGTAAAGTTTATTTTATACAATATTTGCTCTTTTGTTTTTTTTTAAAGGGGTGCAATAATAATTCTGGCACCACGGCTCTGAGATCCTCTTTGGTTAAGGACACTCGTATGATGTCCGCATGCAACGTACTGAACATAACTACATAAGGAAGTGGTAGCTCAGTGGTTAAGATGCTGGACTACTGGTCGGAAGGGGATGAGTTGAAATCCCAGTGCTGCTGGGCTCTTGAGCAACATTTAACCTTCAACTGCTCATTCGTATAAACGACATAAATGTAAGTCACCCTGGATAACGGCATCTGTTAAATGCCGTAAACGTAAATATATCTGAACATAAATATAGATGCTTCACTTGAAAACTCAAACATCATAAATAAATACCATCAAAATAAGTAAGATAAGTACCTCACAATATCATGAATGAAAAGCTGCTTTGTTTTGTACAGTTACACGGGATGAGAGCAGAGAATGGGCCTTTTCAGAGCAAGCTTTTAAAAGATTCCTTGATTGTAATCTGGCAGATGGTAGTTAAGGCTATTTTACATTATGGTTCCACTTAATAACTAAAAACTGGCATAAGCACCTAAGGATACTGATTTCTTATTTTTAATATTCCGTCCTTACTGTATAACCTTAAATACTATTTGATTTCAAATCGACGAGACTTAACTGTATGCTACAATCCAAACAAATATCCTGTTAGAAATTCAGAAATTCAAGGCACAGTGTGTTAACCATGGTATCAGTACTTTAGAGTACTTTGTCTGTTTAAGTACTAATTTAGTAATTAAAGGTTAATTTTAATGGTATTTGACACTCACAATGTGGACGTGTTAACATTTTCATAAGTGTCTGTGAAGTTCTTTACAGATATGTTTTTCCCTCAGTCAGTGTCTAATCACAAGTGCACTCAAAAAAAATTAGATTTAGCTAACCTGAATAGCCGAAACGTATTCCTAAAATGTGCTCACTACTAGCATCATTACTCATGTTATTGAACAGTGTGACAAAATCGCCTGATCATAATCTTCAGTACAACATGGTGGAATCTTACACTCTCTGTCTCTCATATACACTCAGGCCCATGTGATTGAAGGCATGTGACAGGGACTAACAATGGCTTTGATTGAAAGAAGAGTTATAAATACTGTATTGTGAGTAGTGGAAAATCTCGGGTTAGTGTGGCGTGTCCTTATTTTCTTTTTTCATCGCTGACCACAACTATTAGAATTCCACCGTTACTCCTATAAGTCTCATACTTAATGCCCGGACAGTATTTCCAAAAATCTCTGAATATGAAAAGAAAAAAGTCAGTGGTCACGTGAACAAGGAATCCTAAAGCAATTTTTGTATACCAAGAAAAGTGAAGTACATGCAATCTTATGATACGTAAATAAAGATTTGTTTGGTTGATTATATAATTTATTATTTCTTCTCACATGCCTATTAATAAAGTCTCTACAGGAACATGACTACTGTAAAATACCAGTGTTACACACTAGCACTGAATTCATCTCAGTTGCTCTGGATAAAAGTTTAATTCATGAATGCAAGGGAAGAGTGATCCTTGATTCTTTAAAAAAAAAAAAAAAAACTTCTGCTAATTCAGCATGCTGCAACTTGCATCCTCACCAGCAAAATAAATTCCAATAATCACATTAGTCAAAATGTATTCAATTAACTTTGGCTGCATTTTAATGTTTATATTGATTTGCAATTTGTTTACCTCTGGTATTTTTTTTTAAACCATATAACCCATCTCAAGCACTTCGCTAGTTTCTTAGTTGAGACCTGTAGATTGTTACACTAATTGTGGGTTGTTTTATTCATGTTGTTATTTATTAATTGTTGTACTAACATCCGGCAGCATGGGTGGCCTCACAGCCTCACAGCTCCAGGGTTCCTGATTTGATCATAAGCTTGGGTTTGCTTTCTGGGTGGAATTCATTTGCATGTTCGTCCTGTTCTCCTCCAAAAAACATGCTGGTAGGTGAACAGTAAAAATTGCCTCTAGGTGAATGAGTTTGTGCTTGGCGACAGGCTGATATCTCATTCAGGGTGTACTCCAGATCCACCACAGCTCTGACCATGTTAAAGTTTATACAGGAGAATTAATCTAATTTTATCCTCTTACCCTATTATGTTTTCTTAATTTCTGATTGTTTATTTTTGTGCATATTACTCTATAATGCTTTTTTATTTTAGCTTTTAGTCACTATTTATTTAGTTACTACTACTGTAGTAGTCTACTCAGTTACTTATCTTTTTACATACATATATCTGTATTCTTTTATGTTTTCTTAACAGACAGTTTGCTTTTTGTGTGTTTCGTGTATTTTATCTGTATTTTTAGTAAAGCATTTGAGCTGCATTTAAATGCATGCAAGGCGCTATATACATATTGTTGTTATTATTATTATTGTAGCACTGTGTCTGAGGGAACTATATTCCGCTTCCTAACATTTCATCTGTCTGTGATGACGGGAATGAAAACAAAGCCTGCTTGACGTATACTGATTTATTCTTTGTTTATGTAAAGCATTTTGATACTTTGGACTTGTCCATAATGTCCAATAAAACTGCCATTATTATTATTATTATTATCATCATCATCATCATCATCTTCAGCAGTGGTGATGGAGGCATGTTGCTCCTCACCTGTTGAGTCTCCTGAAACTCCTCCATGGACACCGACGATGGCGACGTCATCATAGTTACTGTTGCTGCTGGCAACGCTGGAGCATTCTAGCGCCAGACTTCCCAACTGGAAACATACAGGCGTTTTCCATGATCCACATCAACCATGCTTTATTTTCAATAGTTTCAACCATTCATTTCAGGCAATAAATGAATAAAACCATGAGAATAGGTTACATTTCAACACAGTTAGCTTCACAAGCCTGTGACAGGAGCTTCTGAATGTGTTTCTAAATGTAGCACACGGTGTACTTGTGAAACATAAGATGGGCGCTTGAAGGGTCACTGAACTCACAGGAAACAAGGAGAGAAGGCATAAGGGCTGGTATGGTTTTTATAAAGCAATTCTGCTGTTATTATTCCAGAGACGAATACATTTTTAATAAAAAATAAACACATGAGGAAAGTGACTTCGTGTGGCTCTACTGCAGTAGCGCATTTAGCAAGGCTGCTAACTCTTAGTAAGCCGAGGGATCAACCGACAGTACTTTACTTCCTGCCGTTTTTACAAACTAAATTCGTCTGTTGACGATGTATGCAGAAATATCAACTTTGCAGCCATATTATAATAGTAAACAAATCAACAACGTGCTATGTTAGGTATTTCCCTTTCTTCTGTAACACCACAGCCGCCATGTTTCTTCTGAACATGTTTATGGTCAGTGCATACTACTGTACTAAACAGTATGTCACGATACGCTACCCACTGAGGAACGTACTATTCTAACGTACTGTTTAGTACAGTAGGGTAGTATGCGGTTTTGAATGTAGCGTTAAAACAGGAGGTTATCCAGTAGTTTACTTTTTTATATTTTTTAAAATGGAAACCTTTCAATAGGGTATCGGATTATTATATTTACTTAAAGCATTCTGGACTGATGAAATAGGGTTTTTTTTTTTTTTTTTTTAATGTTTAAAAAAAAAATAAAAATAAAAGTCGTCCGTTCCGCATGAGAAAATATTTTCCCCTACTTGTAAACAAAATATGGGCTATTTCGCTCTGTTCCTTTAACTGAAATAAAAGCCTGCCCCATTGCCTATCAATCAAACGCAGGGACTGCGGAGTATCCCTCCCTACAGGCTAGCGCACTTCCATTCGCACTTCCACTAAAGATCATTATTTAAAAAAAAAAAAAAAAAAAAAAAAACTGGGCCTTGCTCGCTATGCTCTCGTCCTTCGTCAGCAGTGAAAATCGCTGCCGAAAAACCGCCATGGTATTTTTTTCGCCCCAAACACGAGAGTAAAAGCGAACCTTCGGCACCCTTCTCCCCTTACTATGCACGCGCCTGGAGCATTCATAGCGCGAAGCCCAGATTGCCTGATTGATAGGGAGTAAAAAAAGAAGATTTTGAGTGACAGCTTACCTTAGTGCCAATCTTCGTCACAATGACAAGCGGCTGCAGCAATCGGGACCCGCAGTTGTTGCGTTGCGTCACCACGCAAGGCACGCAGGCCGCTCAGCTCATGAATATTCATGAGGTGGGAGGAGATACTGCGCCTCAAGAAAAAAGGTTCTCGCCCCCCCGAGAACGCGCACTACTCTGCAGGGAGTGTGGATACTAAGAGTTTGTATACGTTTTGAGGATTCCAAGTAAATTCCGTTAAGGTTTATTTTAACCAGCAAGTGGGTTTAGTGTGTTAGGTTTCACACAGGTTACCTCTTTATGGAACAAAACAGTTATAAAAGGAGAAAACAAGTACTGAGGGTTTCAGTTTCATTCCTTCTTCATATCTCTGTTGCCCGTCTATCAGATTAAGAAACAGACATATCAATTATAGCTGTCAATCAAACACAGCCTTCCAGAAATCGAATCTGTATTCATGACAACTTTCCTTCCTTTTGATTCTTTTAAAACTATTTTATTTAATATTTTCTGAAGTTATTATTTTGAAACAGAAGTATTTCTTTCCTTCCTTAATCCAGAAACCTCCACACAATATTAATGCAAAATGTTAATTTAAAGAATGTATTTACTGGTTTGTTTGTTTGTTATAATAATACTTTGGAGATGCTGAGGAAGTCAACATTTCCATCCATCTCTATCTATATCTCTTATCCAATTGCCAGGTTGCCAATCTATCACAGGGCTAACACAGAGACAAACAACCATTCATACTCATACTCACATTCACACCTAGGTGCAATTCAGAGTAGTCAGTTGACCTAATCTGCATGTCTTTGGGCTGCGGGAGGAAACGAGCACCCGAAGGAAACCCACACAAACACAGGGAGACCTTGTGAACTACACAGAGAGACGCCAGTCACCTGGAAGCTTCAAACCTGGATTTATTTGGAGTTCATTTCATCCAAGACAGGCTCTGAGAAAAAGATTTTAAAAAATGTTCTACAAGTACACATCATCATCAGACAAAATAGTACAGTATTATATCATTTTAATGGCAAAAAAATCATTCCCACCCACCTGAGAACTTAAATTCTGGGAATGATGAGAGATCTCCATTACCATAAAGTCTTTGAAGCTTAGTTAATTCCTCTGCAAATGCTTTCTTATATTCTGGACCAGCATCAAGCAGCCCATCACAGGCCCTGAGGCACACGGCAAAGGAATTGGCTGTTAAAGACACTAGAAAAAGAATAGATGTGCTGAATCTACAGCTTTCAATACGGATGTTTTAGTTAATATGAATGAGACAGAAAAGGGCAGGTGTGGTTTTCCAGTTTATGCAAATACAGTTGTGCATACTTGCTCTTGGCAGTGAAATCATGGATCTTATCTATGAACAGCTTCTGTATTGGGTCCAATTGTGCTAGATGAATGAAAACAACATGTACTGGGTTATAATAATAAATTATAATTATTTATATAAATATAATTTATATAAATTATATTAGCAATAAAAAACTTTGAGAACTCACCAGAACATTTTCCAATTACCAGACCCATTAGATCACCTAAACAGTTCATTCTTAAATATATGATGCATATACAATCAACATGCACAAAAAACTCCACTGCTAACATGAACAGAATGGAAAGAATGGAGACGTAATATATCCTGTGATAAATACAGAAAGAACCAAATTGGTAACAAAGACATATCAGGAAAAGGTTGGTTGAAAAATGGAAAAAAATCTTTTACAATTGATCTATGTCAAGGACAAGCAGTCGATCCAAAAGTAGATATAACTTACAGCACAGGTGTAAAGCAGTGCAACAATCACTACAAATATCAATAAGTGAAACCACATTGTGCAAATTCACTTGTACTTGCTGAGAATGTTTAAAATGTTATGATTTTCAGACTTAACATCATACAATATATCATCAAAAACATTTATTTGTGGTTTTGCAAATTTTATCAGCCTGCCTTCCATTTCCTGTGACAGAATGCTGCAAATGCAACACTATAATTGTTGTGATTTGTTGTTGAAACATTGCTACATCTACTTGTCCTTGCTACATTATTAAATAAATAAATATCTAGTTTATTTGATTATTAGTTTTTCAGTAATAAGTGGGTTTAGATAAAACGTGAGTCATGATGGAGTTGGTCTGTTTCGTGAGTTGATCATCGTTACCATGTACTATGGTATAAACATACGGGACCACAGAGAACATGACAAGTACCATCTGAAACCTCCTGGACACCGTGTTCTCCTTCTGTCTTTTGTTCATCTTCTGCTAATTCAGTGTAGGCTCGACCGGATCTCATGAAACTTTTGTTGCTCCAGATGGTGTGATTTTCAAAAACGGTCCCTGATGTGGCATCTGGATCCTTTTCTATCAAGGCATCCATTATTTTTGGCTGAATTGTGAAAACCCCAACTTCCTCAGGAGCAGCTTCTTGAACTGCATAATTTTTATTCGGAAACATTGATGATACATTAGGTTCTGTGAAGGGAAGCCTGTATGCTGTTTCTGCAGAACCGTGTTCTACTTCTGGAGTAAGGTTTTGAGCGACAGTCTCATCTTTGTAAGGGTTCTGTAGTGAATGCAGAGTCTGTAGAAGTCTCTTTGGTCACTAATGATTGTAAGCTGCCAAGATCTCGAACAGTGGATGTGGTTACATGTATTACCTCCCCAGTTGCTGAAAGTTCTGGGGCAATACCCTGGGTTTGGGAATTTTTTACTTCCGAGGTGCTCAATGGTGCATACATTCCGGGTGTACATGTATTTGGGTCATCCCAATTTTCTACCGAAGCACCTTCTTGCATATCATTTACCTCAGAAATGGAGACTGCTCTGGTGGATGTTGAATTCTTGGAGGCATGAAAGATTTCTATGCTTCCAGAAGCAGGAATGGCTTTTGTAGAACCATTTATAGCAGGGGACAGATCAGGAAACAAGTCAGGGACTTTGGCTGTAGTAGGAATCACTGTGCCAGCAGGTGGAAGGATGCCAGAATAAGTCTCTTGAGAACTTACACAATTGACCATATTCACAAGACAGCCATTTTCCTCTGACGTCACGCTCAGAGTGGGAAACTCAAAGAAAAGTTTGTAATATTGCTGTGTTCCAGGTTTCAAGTTGTATATATGAGGGAATCTCCAAATTCTTTGTCATTCCACTGCTTCCCAGCTGATCAACAAGTGAGAAGACAGTGGATAACAAATATCTGGAGGGACATAGGGACATATTTCAAGGTAAATCAATATACATGAGAACCCATTAGCTAACATTAGACAACACCTAAAGTTATAATTCTACCACTTCCTAGCTAACATTAATGTTACCGTTTAATAGTGTTACATAATACAATAAGAATCAATCATGAAATATCAACTCGCCTCTTGGACAGTTATTAACCCTGGAAGTAAACCACACTGGATGTAATCAGGCTTGCAATGTAATGTTAACTGTCTTGCTGTCTTGTCACCCAACCTCAAAAATGCTAGCGTTAAGTCAGTAACATTAAGTGACATTATGATCACTGGAATATACACGACCAGTCAAAAGTTTGGAAACACCTACTCTTTTTCATAGGTTTTTCTTTCTTTTATTTTTTTTGCTTTCTACGTTGTAAAACATTACTGAATATATCAAAACTATGAAGCAACACGTATGGCATATACTGAATTATGTGGTAAACAA
>JAQQZR010000010.1:6514934-6535497 GCA_030068235.1 Notoglanidium macrostoma
AGAGGAAGGAATAGAGAGAGAGAGAGAGAGAGAGAGAGAGAGAGAGAGAGGGAGGAAGGAATAGAGAGAGAGAGAGAGAGAGAGAGAGAGAGACACTGGACTGTTACACTACACGACATGGAAGTGAGGAGATGAAGGAGACAAGTGGGAGGGGAGTGTTAGTGTGGTCGGGGAAGAGGGTCAGAAACGGGCAAAAACAAAATCAACCCTCTATAAAGGTCAAAGTAAGTCTGAGTAATTCCTTAAGCCTATTAAACCATAATGTTTGGAATTAGGTTAAGAACATTCCTTAAAGAGGTCTTAGACATTTTTAACAAGGCCTTATGTCGTCTTGTAGAACTGGATGATCCAAATTAATTTACTATACTTTTTATTCCAGAATTTACATTTCAAACATTACCAGAATGTTGCAAGTCACACGTTGTCAGTGTTTACAGTGGGCAGGATAGAGAGAATTAGTGTGTGAAAGTTTTAGAGGGACAGAGCATGAAAGAAACAGAGAGCTAATGGCTGTGTTCATACAGTGAGCTTAAATCTCATATTCGTTTTCTACAGTCTGAGCTGCTAAACTTTTTTTTTTTTAAATCAGTTTTTTTCCAGTGATTTGGTCCATGGAGCATCTCAAGGTTAGAAAAATGTATGACATGAACAAAATACAGTGCCCTACAGATTTATTGGCACCCTTAATGAATGTAAGCAGGTGTGAATGATTACAATGTGTGAGTTTGGTCACATGACAGTAATTGAACTCTCAAGGTGCTTGCTGAAGTTCAGACGCATTTTGCGAGATGCCATCAGGAAGTCAGTCTTTCTTGCAACACGTACAACTGTTTGTTGCTTTGAAAGTTGTGTTTAACAGCTAACTTTGAAACGTGAAAACCTGACAATGTATGTATACAAAAAAATTGTACATCTTTGGCTCTTTTTCCTTACTTCCCCATCATCCGCAATACGTGGTGCATCAGTGTGTTCATGGGTCCAACTCCTGACAAATTCCCAATAGCTCCAAACATTTGAAGCTTTTATTGCGGCCCTAATTGTGCTTATTGGTGATTTTAAGCTGTTTTTTTTTTATATATCCATTACCTGCTGGGAGTACGTTATCAGCAGTCTGTCTCTCCTGTGCCTGTTTTTTTTTTCTCCTCCAATGGTAATTGATGTCACAGGGCTTTGATCAGAAGGATGTGTGCAACCCCGGGGAAACAACATGGATTTAAAGGAAATTGCAGGTTCCTGGGTGTCAATTAGTTTGCATTTATCTAAAATAATTCAGGTGGCATTAATTTTGATACATTGTTTGAGAGAAAATCCTATAATAAAGGGGAAAAAAAAAAAAGTTTTTTTGTCAGTAAAAAAGGTTTCTTATTGTTTGAGTGGAAATTTTTAATAGCTTGTATATAGTTTTTATTTTATACAGTTACTTTGGCACATTTTTATGAAAGGTGCTAATAATTTTGGAGGGCACTGTAGCAACAATACAGAGGTAAATCTGAGTACCTCAGCCAGGAGGGACAAAAAGTTGCCTTGTTCTTCATTTGCGTAAAATCTTCTCACTTTTTGTCTAAGAACACAACATACTCACCAGGCTACTAGCTAGCCAACTAACTTTCGTCCGCTCTACTAAGCATGCCTATTATTATTAATATTAGAACAACCAACATGTATATGCGAGCAAATGGGACTTCGGATTGAACAATTAAATCCGATTTTGATCATGTGTAATTAAAAGCAAAAGCGATTTGCCCTGCTGTGAGAACAAAGCCATCGGTAACTAGAGAGAGAAAGAAAACAAAACAAAAAAAAGAAGTAGAAAAGAAAGAGAAAGAGCATTTGTTCATACTCACATTGCTGGCTGGGGTCTGTGTCGGTGGTCATTTTGACATAGTTGGAAGGGAAAAGTCCGATGGAACCGTTCAGCTCGCCTTTCCACCAATCAGGATCCTCCCTGCTGAGCACGTTGATGATCTGTCCCTTCCCAAAGGGCAACTCGTCATCGTTCTGAGCCGTGTAGTCGTACATGCCGATCACCTGGCACACTGAACACACACAAACAGCAACTCCGATGAATTGCATGGAAAATGCAACACGTATCTTATTCTAACCTTTAGTTAGAATAAGTAATATTTAGTCACTCGAGTATTTTACCAAAAAAAAAAAGGCTAGGTCTTGGAGATGAGTCAGAGGCGTCTTGGTGGCGGAGATCGTTTCATTCCCACACTGTCTTCCCATGTCCATCTTACACAAACCCACTAATCTACTGACACTAATGAGAGATGAGTGAAATTAAAGCCTTGTGAAGGTGCATTATTACAGACCAGATAGTGCTGGGAGGTTAACCAGAGGCTAGAGATTTTTGAATTCTGCTGTAAACCTACAAAGATGACTGATTTATTTGTCCTAATACAGAACCTCTTGCAAAACTGCTACACATGGAGCTGTGGTTTCTAAAGTGCTTATGGTTGTTTTCTGTTTTTTAAGCAGCGAGTGTTGAGTAGAACTCCTTCAAGAGGATTTAAAAGCAACCAAAGTCCGGTGCCAAACGAGGAAACGTAATAAATGGAGCCAATAATCCCATATAATGCTGTACAAGTAATTTCACTACTGTATATCAAATGACATTTATTAGCCCGACAAAATAAGGTTCGCATAGACTTTCAACAAGTCGGGTTTTAAAGGAGCACTTATTATAGTGCCACTGGTTATAACACTGCAATGAGCTTTTAGCTTCTATTCAGTGCTCCACTGACTCTTATTTAAAGAGTATTTAAACATTTCATATACTTCTACTGTAATTTTGCCTGTACAACTTATAAAGGATATTGGCTGAAATGTAATAGAGGTGCAATTGGGTCATTTCATATTTCTGAGTAGGAGATGAGATTAGGGTTGGGAACCAGAAGTAGGTTGCAAATTAGAACCGATAAGAAAATGCCCGGCACCCATTTTTTATTTTGATTCTGCTTATCAGTTCTTAAACACTATAAATTTCGAGGACGAAAAAAAAAAAATTATAAAAATCCTTAAAAAAAAATAAATTAAAAATCCCCACCCAAAACCAAATAAACCTTAATTGCTTGGACCCCTACAAAATTGATAAGTTAAGTTTGTGAGTGATGTATGTACCTGCATTTGGTGTAGGCAGTTTGGGCGGAGTTGGCTCAGTGGGCGTGGTCTTACTGGTGCTTGGGCTTAAAAGTTTCACATAATTAGCTGGGAACCAGCCAATCTGGCGCTTCTTTCCTCTGGCCTAGGTGTAAGAAATGAAAACAAATGCAAGACATCAATTTTAAAATCAGTTCTAAGACGGTCGCATTATACCTAAAGTAACAAAACTGTCCTGCCTTTTTGTTTGAACCCACAACAAAAAGTTAGCTTTTACCAATGACTACCTCCAGTTTAATGCCCTGCACCTGAAGAATTATGGTTGGTTTTCAGCTGTTTGTTTGAAGCGGTTTTTAAAAGTATGTTTGACCAGGCTTTCGACAGATTATTTTGGCTGCGTAGGTTTGTACAACCGAATTAGAAGTTTCCCATCAGAAATAAACAACCCCAAGCAAAATGAACACCAAACACATCTATTAAGACATGCAGAATGTTTATATGATTCATCAACAGTTAATGTTGGAAAAAGGTCGAAACAGATGAGTCAGATTGCTCATTATCTCGCTCTCTCTCTCTATTTGAGTAGAAAAGAAAGACAGAAATAGAATGTGTGTGTTCATACTGCATTATATATATGATGATATGTATCCAAGTGCAAGTTCTCAGCATTGCATCATACTGCTGTGTGCCGGCAAAAGTTCAGGAGTGCTCAATTTTATGTAAATGCCTGAGTGTGCTTGAGACATCACATTTAGCCAATCAGGCAAGAGCTAAGCATTATCTAAGCAGGAGGGTTTAATGATTATATGATGGTGCTCCTCATTAGCATTGTATTACCTGAAATACTATCTAGGCATTATAACTTGAAATCATATTAAGTCTGCTAAGGAGGTAAAGCGAGCTAGCCAGCCAAGTGGATTGCTGTGCACATTAAGATTCAGTAAAACAGGCTCACCTGCTTCAGGAGCTAGTTTACTGTACTTTAATGTCATTGTAATATGACAATTTTATATGGCATTAAATGAAAAACAAAAGCACAAACAGTGTACTAAACTACTTACTTCCTCAAACATGTTTTAGTCTGAAACAGACTTCGTTTCTTTATTACCATAAACAAACCAATAGAAGTCGGAGAGACAGAGAACAGCGAGACATCGTGTGGAAACTAATAAAATTTGCAACTGGCTGTACCATGACAGAGAGACAGAGACAGAAATGAGTGCACAAATGGAACTACAGATAAAAAGCTCCTCTTTCCAGACCTGTAGTTCTCCTTCCCACCAACCCCCGGGATTCTTCTTGCGGATGAGGATGAGCTGGCCAGGTGCTAACGTCAGCTGCTCTAACCCAGTGGCAGTGTAGGGGGCGATCACCTGAGCGATCTCTGCAGAAAACGAGACAGAAGCAATTTCATCAGCTTGAAAGAAAAAAAAAAAGGATAGTGTTCAGACAGATAACTCCTAAAAGACATACGAATAAATAAAAAAAAGAAAAAAGAAGCATGGCCTGATTTATTAGCATCCACCTGTAGAACACTCACCTGGTTTCTTTCCCAAACTTCCAGACTTCCCAGCAGGCCCCAGGCCCTGAAGAAGAAGCAGCCACAGTGTGACCAAATTATATATGGAAAATCAACAAGTTAAGCAACAATGATAAAATAATACACTGAATCACTTTTCTAATGTTTAAGAAAGGAACACCATGTGTTGGGAAGTGAAAAATAATCAAAGATGGGTTGTGGCCAGAGGTGAATCTGAAGATCACCCAAAGGTGATATTTTCCCAAAAAAGCATTTCTCCAAGTTTAATTCAATATCACAACTGCGCGGTTATACAGATTACTGACATGGCTGTGAGTTGATGTAGGCACCAAAACACTGGCTAAGTGTTGCAGCTAAATAACAACTGTTTATTTTATGCAGCAGTTCTATAAATATGAAATTAATATCGAGTAAGTGACACTTCAGATGCAGTATAGCAAACTATTTTGATCATTTTTCCTCCGCTAGTGGAAACTGATCCTGAGGAAACCATGTTCACGTTATAGCCTGTCAGCTAGCTAGCTAGCATTGATTTGTACATTTCCGTTAAAGGTACATCCAGTGAATCTGGTGTCCCTTTTTCCTTTTCATCTTCATCTGATGAGCTTTCATATTTCAAAAGTCAAAAGTTATATTCAAGAAAATGTTGCCATGTCCACTGATGATGTTGCTAACTCTACTGTAGTAAAGGTTTCCGTGGGACTGTTGCTAGAATTGTGTGGCAGAACACAGACAAGCGGAGTGACAGACAGTGAAAACATCCCAATGCGGTTATACTAACTTATATGCACTCTTGGAATCCAATCACATTAGTGATCCAGAACTAACGGTTGGATAATTTCTCTTATACCACAGCAATGATTACTATTTTTCATTTATTAAAGAGAGGCACGTGACACTTTGTAACCATTAAAAGTTACATTTAATGTTGTAGAATATTACACCCTCTTTTTTTTCCCCCTCTCACTTTAAGCTAATAAGACAAACTTATTATCTAATATTTATTAACATAAAAGCAGTTACTGTTGGTTTGGGTTTAGAGTGTCTTCAGACTGATCAGTGCTCTGCAACAGTATTTAATAAAGACTTCTGGGGAATGGACGGTCTCACCTCGGAGTCCTTGAGTTTGACGTAATTGGAAGGGAAAACGCCCGTCTTGCCTCCTACTGTTCCCGTCCACCAATCTCCCTCTTTCTTTAGCACTGTGATGACATCACCCTGCTGGAAGGTCAGGTCACCCTGCTCGCTGCTTTCATATGTATACATCGCTATGTACTCTGAGGAGGGACATAAAAAAAATAAAAAAAAATCTTTCATTATTAAATTTGGATTTGTGTGCATTTAGATAAGAAGTTACTCAGTAATCATTAGCCCTGGTGCGAGGACAAGCGCATCACGAGTCCAGCCAAAACATGAGACTAAGGACATAGCTAAGGAGTTCTCACTCCTCTATTTGTTCTGCTTTGGATCAATGTGATCTGACCAGCTGTAGTAACAAGTCTCACGGTTCGGAAATTCATTTAGCACCATCAGTGTGAGATCTATGGCATGAGTGTGTGAATTGCTTTTGTACACATGCCTTCACCAAGCTCCATGGGTTTGCTAGGAGTAGGGCTGGGCCTCTTCATGGTGGGTGGACTCTCGGAGGATCCTGACTCGATACTGAAACAAAATGCACGCTGATTATTAGAACATACAGTTCACAGAGTCTGTCAGAGTGCCAGACATACACTGGCATTTCCGGTCATCCTTGTTGGTTTTCAAATTGGTTATATAATTAGTTCTTTCACTTTCGCTTCAATCTCTTGTTATGGTCCATCTATCACTTCTAAATAATCTCCTAGGCACATTTAGGCTGAAATGGTGCCTAATACACTATATGGCCTTTTGGTAGTTATTTTACTTCTACTTATAATCCTCTCACATATGAATACAAACACTGCTTAACCCTCACACCTCATTGACTTGCGCACGGGTCCGGAAATGAGCTTGACATAAGATTTTGGGAACCAGCCTCTCTGGCCCTGCACTTCGCCAAACCACCACATATCCTGTTGCTCCAGTACGGTGATCACGTCACTCTTGTTGAAGTTCAGGTGGTTATCCTTCTTCGCTCGCCATGGGTAAAGAGCCTGAGCCTGCATCCCCTCCACCTTCTCCCCCTGAGAGCAAGAAAGAGAGGTTTAAAGATGTAAACAGACACATCCGACACAGATACAATCAAGTTCAAATTGTACAAAAAGTGAAAAGTGTATCACAAAGAGGCAATAGCATAAATTTTTCATAAACTATAAAGGTTCAGAACTGTTTAATCTTTATTCAGTACTCATTTTTGAGCTCCAAGGCACATTTAGGCTCAAATGGTATACAATTCACCATATATGCTTTTATAGGGTATAAAAACTTTTAAGATCCAGCTGATTCCATTACGTGCCTACTGGAAATGAACGACTTACATTTACTGTCACTTTTACTACATACTCGCCTCATTTTTATATTTAAACATAAAATTAATGCATGATTTAAAATAAGTCTGTAAAAGTCTACCATAAAGGACATGAATTTATTTAGACCCCTCTTCTTACATCAAGCAACACAGATCGTTCAGCTGTAAAGTTACGGAAAGGTACGCTTCCGAACACGCATTAATTAAATGTAAATCATAAGTAGGATGTGGCTGCAAGTAAGATAATTTTTTTTTTATTATTATTATTATTATGTATACAGCTGTAAAGCCATTTCCGAATTAATGCTGCGTAAAATTGTGTACTGAAATAAATCACAAGCAGCTGAATCAGTAACAGCTGAATGCCAAATCCCACCTGTCCAAGCACAGGTGAGGGGGAGGAGCCAGAGAGAGTGGCTGGAGTGAAAGCTGAGCGTTGACGGCCTTGCCCTCCAGTTGGCACAGATAGAGAGGGCTGCGTTGGTTGGGTTGGCCACGCCTCCCACCCGTCAGCATCCTGCTTCTCTGCTGCCGAATTCGTTGGCCATCTACAGGACAACATGGGAGGAATTATAAATGATCACACGCAACACTAATACAAAGTGATTTGTATTAGTGATTCAATTGTGTTTTTGAAATGTCAGCATCAGCGCAAACTCACGTAGTGCTGAAATCTGCCCAGTTACTAGAAGCGGATGATGACGAGGAGGCGGCGGCTGGAGCAGCTGGGGCTGCGGGGGGCGGAGCTGGCACTGCTGTCTCTGTGGTGACGGGCTGCATGGCTGAGGGCATGGGCGTGGGCGTGGGTGGTGTAGGGGTGATGCGTGTACTTAGTTTGGAAGCGAAGGTGCTGGTTCGCAGATTGAGAGGGACTTCGGATTCTGGAATCTTCTCTGCATAGTTAGCAGGAAACCAGCCGGTCTTTCCTTTGATCTCGCCTCCTAACCAGCCAGGTTCACCCGTCTGAGATTCGTCCACCTGAGAAACAAGTTACAAAAATGTGGCCATTCACAACTAGGCCAAAATCAGCTTTTTTAACATAAGTTGAACTGAACTGAACTTGGTCTAAAATGTAGGACTCTTAGTAAGCTATTCAACAAATGAGTCCAGCATCACAGTTGCAGCCACGATGCAGGCTTGTGCGATATTAATCTTTCCCTGATTGTAATTTACCCATCAGTAAGTTTCAATTAGTCTTTTTAAACATCTAAAAACAGAATTATAAAAAATAGGGGCCAAATGGCACTGTTTAATGTCCTTGTATAACCGTTTACAAATACATAACTGGGATGTCTTATAGCACTGGCTTCACCTGTTGCCTTAGATCATTGATCAAACAATATAATTTGACTCGAGCTTTAATATGTCATTTTTTTTAATTGAGCTATTACACCTGGGGGTTAAACTGGGGGGAGGCAAAAGGAAGCTGAGCTCCGCAAACTTTGCTTTAGGTGAACAGCAAATGGAGCTGACCCCTGGGTCTAATCATAGTATGACAATGTTGAAAATATTGATAACGTAATAGTCACTTAAGAGAAATGCTTTAATTTCAAAATGCAAAACATCTTCCTTTTAAGGAAAGGTGAGCGTTCACTTCTGTGCATACATATGATCATTAAAGTACAATTTAAAGCTAGTTTAACAGAATTCATTGCAAGAAAATTATCTTTTTTTATATTACATTAATGCTAACTCTGACAAACAAGGAATACTGCAAACTTAAGATCAGGCCACTCAGTTTGAATATTTTAGAAGAGACTAAATTAAATTGACCCCTTTTTGACAGAGAGTAGCTTTGAAATCACATTAATGTGGTTTCCCTATGGTCACTGACATCCTCACATCAGTATGTGTCCTATGTTTGAAAAGCTGTTATAAAAATATTATTCATTATATCACACAAGCCTAATGGTTCAATATTTGATTCAGTGGATGAAAAGTAGATGCGATGATACACATGCATGCACAGTGCTTTCTGAACAGCACTGCACAGTCCTGATAATGTCAATAAAATAATACATAAAGCATATTAAAAAATTATAATACAACAATGATGACTCTGTCACGCAATCAATGAATAACTGATTTGGAAAGGTGTTTTAAAGATGAGCCTGTTGTCTTTGATGTTTATGTATGTGTAAATTGTTTTTTCTGTGGACAGCAGTGATGAATTCTGCTTCATGAAATAAGACTTAGGTGACGGTTTGAGTTTGAGGCGTGGCAGAGTGTAAAATAAAAAGATGGAAACTGGGGGAAAGGGGGAGCATTTGACCAGGACTTACCCACTCCCCTTTCACCTTCACCAAGAGGGAGCAGAGATACAAGAGAGAGGTCAAAGGTTAATCCCCATAATGCCTTTTACTTTGCTTTTACTTAAAAAAAATAATAATAATAATTAAAAAAAAATCCACCTATTCACAATGTCACCTAGTCATTTGATTTTTTTCACCATGCTATTCCTTTACAGTTGGAGTAAGACTGATCACAAACACTTCATCCTTTATTGAGTTTCTTGTGTTTATTACTTACCATGACTATGTCTCCAGGCTGGATGCTGATCTCATCATGACTGCGTGCCTCAAAAGGGTAAAGTGCTCTGTAGTACACCACTCTTACCTTCTCCTGGTTAAAACCAGACATGGACATCTTATCTGAAAAACAGGCACACAGAAAAAATGGGTCATTTAGTGATAGATTCTATCATTTTGTCAAAGATTGTGTAAAATACATGGACATGGTCTTTAAAACACAAATTTCTGTTTCCCTCCTCATTCATTTCTCTATTTATGAATCCTACCATTCACCCATTTATGTCAACCTTCCACTGATTCATCCTTCAATCTGCCCATCCCACCACTCTGTCTGTCCATTCCGGGGTTCCACCCATTTACTCTGCCCGGCATTCCATCTGCATGTCCAAACATTCCATTGACCACTGATCATCCCAACATTCCACCTATCTAACCATCCATCCCAAAAATTGTAGCCATTTAGACAATGCTTTCATCCATGTAGCCATCTGTTCATCTCACCATTCCTCCATTCACCACCCATCTGTGTCCATCCACCCTACGATTCCATCATTCCATACAATCCTTCCATCCATCCAAACATTCTACACATTCATCCATTCCAATAATTCATTCACCCTTCCAGTTCAACACTACATTTAGTCCCTCATTCATCTATCACAACATTCAAGTTATTAACTCATTCATCTATCACAACAATGCATTCTTTCATACAGCTCTGTACCCCAATATTCCATCCGTCCATCCTACCATTGCTCCCATTTGTCCACCCCAGTATTCAATCCATCCATCGTATCAGTCATTTATCCATCCATCTGTCCATACCAATATTCTATTTATTTAATCAACATTTCATCCAACAAATAGAAAAATTACATTTTGTACACTTCAAAAGCCTGCTCGGCCTATCGTAATACTTAATCCATCCCAATATTCCATTCATTTATCCATCCAAACAAGAATCCATTCATCTTTCCATTTCAACATTCTATTCATCCATCCGTCACAGCAGTCCACTTATTCATTAATCTGTCTCAACACTCCTTCACCATCTGGTCACCTCATTCATCCATCCATCCCATTTAATTCTCTCTTTCATTTCTGAATTTCATTTTCCCCCACCCAACGAATGAATCAGTATAACAGATAAATGATTCATCCATTCATCCCATCATTCCATTTATTTTCTCCTCTGACCACGATTCCATCCAACCAATCTGTCCGTTCATCCATCCCAACTTAGAATTCATTTACCCTATGTACCAATCCATTAAAAAAAAAAAAAAAAAAAAAAAAATCAACATTAGCCCCCAATTATTAACATATACAGAAATCTGCCCTTGCTGTGCTCTCCTCACCTCCTGTGGGCCAGGGTGACTGCCCCAGATGTTTGTTTGGCTCTGGCTGCTGTAGGAACAGCTTAGACAATTTGTCCTGCACATCTCCTCTAGAGCTCTGGCTCTTGTCCTCTCCCAGGTGGCTGACCCAGGGCTCGGAGGCTGGCGGTGTGGGGTCCTTTGCTAACGTAGAGTCCCGCCAGGCAGGAGACACGCGGTCAGCAGAACCCAAAAGTCTGGAGGAGCAGAGAGTCGTGATGTGAGTCTGCGTTTGACAACAGGTCTGAATGCAGTGTAATACAAAACAACATTAAGGTGTATATTTTAGTAAACTAGTGAGAACCTCACAAGATTAGTAACCCAAGTACACACACAAACACACACCTGTTCTCCTGCAGCTCTGGAGGTTTGGCATCCAGTGGAGGCTTCAATTCCTTTTGCTTTAGCCGCTGTTGCTTGTTGTGAATCTCCCTGAGCTCCTGCAAAATCATAATGATATAGTAGAGGGAGAGACGGAGAGAGAGCGAGAACAGGTAAAGAAGTGCAAGAAGGCACTGGGAAGTTTCTTTTATCTAACACAAACAAACAAATTTAACCTGACTGCAACTGGACCCTGCAAGCACTGGTCATTCAAATCCCTTTAAATTATTCACATACCCCTTCACCCGATGCATATTAGTGCTTTTTACACTATAGCTCATTTTGTTTCGGTCACTGAAAGAAGAAAAGCATAAACAATGTAGCTGAAAACAGCTCATGTTTTTGCCAGATGCCAATCACAGTTATGTGCTTAAGAATGTGAGGGAAGTAAATGATATTTCTCAATACCAAGAGACACTAACGGGCTTTTTGCCTGGTTGTCAGTTTGGTCAGTTGTGTCTCGTCAGGTGTAAATTTAGGAATGCCACAAGACAAGAGCATTTCTATGGTAACTACTTAAAACATTAGCTATTCAGTATAATTTTGTGCGGTGGCCTGTTAAAACCCATGGGATGTTGCTGTAACTGAATTCTGAAAAACTATTTTCAGCCAAATTTCGTTTCTTTTTTTTTTTTTTTTGTTCCAGCTGTTCCCAAAATAGTGACATTCTGAATATTTACATTTTCAGCTTTTGGGAACCTGGTGCAATGTAATCCTTAGACTATATAATTGAGCTCCTGTAGCATATACTGGTTAATTAAAATCATTCCACACATAAGTTACTCACTTCAATAATAGTCTAACTGAGGTTAGGAAACAGAGGTTTTGATGTCAAACCAAGCATGCACATCTACAAACACACCCACACCCACACACACACCCACACCCACACACACACACACAGCCCAGGACACCGAGAGCGACTGGTTAGAACTCATGAACCGGATTTGTCATTAAAAAAAATCATGCACTAAATACACATTACATTTAGCTTGACCTTTTCGATTTCACTTTATCTAGAATTCTGCCGAAATATCCAGCGTTTAGTTTGTCGATCTTTTTTGAGTTATAGAAACAAATACTACAAATATTTTGTCCCCACAAAATGCTGTTTGCTGGATATTCTTCTGCATGTACAAGCTTCTATAAAACAAATCTACAATTTAAGTGAAAAGGCCTCCGAGTCACACTTTATGCAGAATCAAAACTGCACCCTTAAAATCCATCTGCAACAGTGCAACATAATTGAAAACAGGAAATGAAGGGGGCAAAAACATAACTAAAGCCGGTGACGACCAGGTTCATGCATGAGGCTGCTGCAAACATTAGTTGCATCCTAAAGTCTACGCTGCAGCCGAGGTTGGGGTTTGGGACAGGGCTGAGGAATGCAGCCTACATTCTCAGAGGACATTTTAGAGGACACTACCTTCAACTCTGTTAGCCCACACTTCTCTGCACCTGTCTGAAAGTTTAAAAGAATAGGCACTAAGTTGGAGTTCATATAAATGCAGATTGTTCATAATAGACAATGAGATTTTAATTTGACATCCCAATAGAGTTTACGCCCTACATGTGCATCCTTCACTATATATTATAAAACATACCTACATACACTGTATTCCAAAATTGCATTTTATATAAGGCACAGCCTAAAGTTTTGCATCTCACAACAATTTGTGTTGATTTGGAATCACCGTCTTATTGAAAGATCCATTTACAGCCAAGTCTTAACCTCCCAGCAGAGGGAATTGGATTAGGCGCTTAGAATTAATAAGAGCATCAACAGCCCCAAAGCATTAATAACTCCCCACCATTTTACAATAGGAATCAGCTGCTTTGTTTTGTTCCTAAACATGCTGATAATATCCGATTGTTCAAGGAAAAATGTTCAATTATTCAGTGTCATAATTGTTTCTCTAAGACAACATGAATAATTTTGGAGCCGTCTGTATTTCGGTTAAAAAAAAAAAAAAAAAAAAAAAAAAAAAAAAAAAAAAAGGAATGGCACAGCATGCGCATAGCGCTTACTTCAGGGAGAGGTGAAAAAAGACAAGAGAGGGGAACGGTGTATGGGATGTCTAAGTATAGGGAGTTGTTTATATTTCTGCAGCTCAACTGCTAAAGGGAGAACGTTACATGGTTCAAACGCTGAAGCTGCAAGGCAGTCCAGCTGCACCGCGTCCATTAAGCCCTGCGACTGTAAGGGACACTCAGTCACCCAAAAATAAAAACATCAAGGGTGAAGAGATTAAAAGGTACGATACCATTAACATCTCTGCAATCTGAAATTTCATTTTTAAAAATTGCTAAACCTCTGGACATACTGTATATTTTAATCTAATATAATGTGACAACTTGGTTTGGTGAAGCTCTGCTAAGGCAACCCAAATGTGCTGATCTTTTGTGTTCTTGGTTATTGTGCACCGTGGGCTTTCAATTTCACCGATCATCAGTGAAATCACTAGCTTAGTAGGGCTCATAGCAAGAAATGCTGTGACGATGCAGCACTGCAACCTGTTCTGTAGAGGGCAGCGGATAGCACAGTGCGGTGAGTAAGGGGTGAGGTTGGGGCACATTTGGTGATGGTAGTTTTTGGGGTTGGGGTAGCAGCAGATCTGGATGTCTACCTGTCGCCCTCTCTGCTCCTGAAGAAGTAGTTCAAGTCGAAGGCGCTCTATCCGGACAGTGTGGACCTGATAGAACAAGCCCAAGGACTGTACCACCATGGCAGGATAATATGGGGGAATCAGGGTAAGGATGGGTGGCATAAAGCCAGGATGATAGTAGGATGAAGATGATGATGACCAAGAAGCAAAAAGAATGAGCAACAGTGAAATAGAGTAAGAGGAATATGAGGGTTCAGTAGTTCACCTTACTTGATCTTTCCTACTCGAACATTCACACTAGGAAGTGACAACAGGTTCAATCTTTCTCTATAGAAGTCAATTAACGGTAACAAATCACACTGAGATCCTACGCAAACGGAGCCATAATCCAAATATCTGCAGTACATTACTTGCGATGCATAGTTTTCAGAACTTTTACAACCTACTTGAACTTACTTCATATGGCCGTCAATTAAATGAATACGTTTGTATTAAAGAAACAAGGAAAAATAAAGTTAGAGATGCTAATGCAGCCCTCTTTCCAGTTAAAACCAGAAACTCCACATGCTTCATTGATGCCAAAAAAACATAAATAATAAAGTCAGTCAAAAAAAAAGCCTTGGGTTTACAAAGGATACATACAGTATAGTTAGAGCAGAATTATACACAATTAGAGAGATGACGTTTAATGATAACTATAATAATAATAATAACTATAATCACGACGTAAACAATTAGGTTACTATAAATTTATTAAAACATCAAAATGTGAATGTTCAGAGTACACAATATTAAAAACCGGTGAAAAACAAAAGTGAGCAACATGTGCGACTTGCCACCTTAACAGTGAACGCAGAGTTAGTGTGTACTTTGGCTTGAGAATGAGATGCTATAAGTCTTTGAGCTGACCATTTTTCTGAGGAGGCCTACATTTCTAATAAACTATTGAAGAATGTCTGAAGTCGGAATCCTGTACAGATAATGTCCTACAATGTATGTAAAGAATGCATCTAAACTGCCTAATCTTGGAGGCCTGTCTGTCTCCATTCAGGCCTACATTTCTGTAAGCGTGTGTTGTGTACCTTCAGCTGGGAATTAAATGCGTCTATCTCCAGCAGTTTTGAGCGCGTCTCTTTCTCCACAGCTTCCAGCTGGTCACGGAGTTGCTGCCTGGTCGCCTCCTTCATCTCCACCGCCTTTTGCAGGTTGGACAGCGAATCCCCTGGAACACCCGTACATAGACTTATCAACGTACAAATCCGCTGGAGTTCTGCGATTACGTTTTTGATGGTTTTACGATAATCACTTGCCATATTCAAGCTTGTTTACGGCTAAGCTTTTAAGGTTATTTTTGTGAAGTCATGGTTTTCAATAGGTCAGATATCAGTCCAGGTTTGACCTTTACAGAGTACAAGAGCAGACATGCTTTTAAGACATAAAGAGGAATTAAATGATCTTACGGTGTAGGCTGTTCTGCTGCACCTGCTTCAGTTGATCGTTCAGACACTGTTTATCAGGAATCAGCCTGCCCAGCCATTGCTGAGACTCCTACACAGAGAGACGGGGGAGGAAACAGAAGAAAGGAAAAAAGGGAAAGGGCAAAAAAAAGAAAGGAAACATGAATAATTGACAGAGTAGTTGAAGAAGGAGCATAAACAGCATGCAGAGATCGAAATCAATAAGATTGAAATTCTGAAGCCTCAGTCTGGCAGCATGAGAGAAAAAAAAATAAAAATACATAAAAATGGATTACTAACAGACACAGAACTAAAACCAAATCGGTAAAAACAATGCCATGGTGAATGCCTGGACTGTAGTGTGCACAGTAAGCTGGAGGCCGGAGTGGAGCGAGGTACCTGTAGCTGCTGCTGTAGTGTGGTGATCTCAGCGATACGGAGCTCCCGCGTCTTATTAGTGCTCTCAATCTCCTGCCTCTGGGTGGACAAACGGAAACGAATATCCTGCAGCTTCCCTTCCAGCTGAGACTTCTTATCATTCTAAGGAGACAAAAAAAAAGAAAGGATAAAAGGATGAAAACATCATTCATCATTCCCTCTGATCCAAACCTTCAAAAGAATACAGAAGGCGAAACCATTGCACACTCAATTAAATGTGTGTGTAAGGGTTTGTGTCTCATTACCAATGCCTCCAGTTCAAACTCGAGGGTTTTCTTGCGTGCTTTGAGCAGGACTATGTTCTCCTGTTCCCGGTTTCTCTGGGTCAGTAGCTCCTGTCTGCGGTTCCTCTCCCACTCCAGCTGCCGCTGTCTCTCCAGTTCTCGCTTAGCGGCCTACGCATACGTACAAAGACAATTGCACTGAGCTCACGATATGGAACACGGCAATGTTTTTTTTTTTTTTAACGTTTATGTTTATTAAGTGCATCTCTGGCCTGGCCTGTAGGAATACCACAGACCTGAAGTGACTCGTTTCCCCTGTACTAAGAACAGAACAGACAACTGGTTTACGACTGTAAGTCTGTGTGATTCATTCTTTCAGGGATGTGATTACTCTTTCTGAGGGAAGGACTTTAGTTTCAGTCTCACTGTGCATGAAGACAAAGGAGACGCAGTTCTTTCTGACGCCTCCTGAGAAAATATTTCTTAATCGCAGGGAAGTACAGTGTAATCGGCAACAGTTTAAAAGTGGCACAAAGTTCTTAAGGTTAACAAATGTATAGGCAAGTTCTTATCGTTTCCTCACAGTATGCTACCATATACAGTTTCAGTACTGTTCTTATTTAAGATAACAGGATTGGTGTTTGTTTTAAAGTACACTGAAGCAGTACCAGAATATTTTTACACATACTGTAACATACCTGGAGATTGTTTGTCCGTGAATATCTTTAAGCTTCTAACGGCATCAGAAAGAATTCACAGGCACGCAAATAAAGCAGAAAACTATTCGAACTCCTTCTTTTTCGACCACACACGCTTCTGTCCAGCTCCTGTACACGGTACCCATTGCTCACCTCTCTTCTCTCGATCTCCTTGCGCCGCTCCTCTTCACGCTGTCTCTCCAGCTCTCTCTGCTTTTCCAGCTGCTTCTCGAGCTCATGTTGTCGACGGCGCTCCTGCTCCAGGCGTTCTCGCTCTTTCCGCTCATGCTCCTCGCGCTCGAGAGCAGCCAGGCGCTCCTGCTCCTTACGCTGCTGCTCCAGCAGGGCCTGTCGCCGCTTCTCCAGCTCCACGTTGCCCCGCTCAAAGTTCTCCCGCTTCTTGTCCTCAAAAGTGACTGTAGAGAAAGAGCGATGGGAACGTGGTTCAGGGAGACCATGACTCTCTCTCTCTCTTTTTTTTTTTTTTTTTTTTTTTTTTTTTAAATAAACTGTAATGATCACATTGGTTAATTTTAAAATATCTCTGCATGTAATTTAAATATCAGCACCAAAAAATTGTCGTCTTGATAAATTACGCTATTATTAATATGAAACAGGACATGTTAGAGATAAGTGACAGGACAGGCGCTGACCTGGAAGCTTTTTGTCTGACTCTTTCTCTTCTTCTTCTGCAGACTCCTCCTGGACTCGCTGTACATCTGTAAGGTGTATGCTAGTCGCACTGACACCACTTCCAGAACGCACCCTCCTACCCGACCATGCGCACATTAATTAGAATTAACATAACACCACTGACCTCTTACATACTAACAAATCAAACAATTCGTTTTTTTATAGCTTCACATAAGCCAGAACAGAGAGCACAATAACCTAAAAAAAAAACAACAACCAACGAACCACTACAGATAGCAATTTTGTTAAAGATACATTCTCAACTTTCAATTCAAGCCATACTGTTTGTCTAAAGGAACACGAATACAAAAGCCATTCATTTCTCATCCATGAATATCAGCAGTGTCTGATTTTGTTATGAACATGAAAAATGATGTGTTCACTTCAGGTGATGACTCAGACCTGAAGGTTGGAGGAAGAAGGTCAGGTGGCAGCAGAGGTGGGAGGGGCAGACCAGACATGGCCATGTCAATCAAGTGCATGGCCAAAATAAACTCCTCAGCAGTGAGCTTTCCGTCCTGATCTATGTCCGATAGGTTCCTACAGCAACCATGCAGTCAGGGTACAAAATAAAGTGTGAAAAAAAGTTAATTTACATACTTATAAATAACCATTTTGTCCTTTTTGCTTTTTGCTTTAAAGCTGCAGTCTGTAATATTACTGCTTAAATGTAATGTAGCAGCATTATTAAATCAATTCATGGCTGCATATGAACACACACACCCCCCAGATGTAAAAAGCTGCTGTGCTGAACACTAGAGTCTATTATGCCAGAGAAATTGCAGAACAATCAACATTTAGACACAGGTAGGACAACATCGTTTTACGCTGCTTACAACCCAATGACTCTGGCTAATGCCTGATGATATGCTACTTAGCTGTTAGCTGCTGGTTAGGTTGTTTATTCTGCTGCTAATGGCACTGTGACTAAAAAAAGCTAAATTCATTTTGCAATTTAGGAAATGAATTTAGGATGCAGATATTTATCTGAAAAAAAAGCATTCACCAATTTCCCCACAGGCCTTCATGTGGTTTAATGTTCTTAAATACTCCTTTAATGTAGATTAATTTAATGATTCATAAAGTCAGCAGGAGTGTCCAACAGACATTACAATATGTAATATAATGGAGGTCTCTCTATATCCGTCTCTCGCTCTCTCTCTCCTTCAAATATTTCTGGGAAAGGATGAGCATTATAATGCACTGGAATTCTCCCTCACCAAATGGTAGCCAGCTGGGCCTGTGGTAGACTGGACTGCATGAGAATAGTTCTAGCCTGTGGTCCTGAGAAGAGGAGACACAGAGAGACACACACAGAGAGACAGAGAGAGAGAGCGAGAGAGAGAAATGAAACAACAGCCTGACAATGCGGACACTGGTGTCAATTAGGAAAACACCAGAATGAAAAATCATAGCATTCCATGCATCATCTCACATCGACTCACTCACAACATGGAATATTCAAACTGAACAGAACAAAACCACTGGACATGCGGTACCTGTAAGATGGCCGCTCATCATCTTGTCATGGCTGTTGAAGAGTTGGCGATACTTTAGCCGTGACGACTGGGGCACAGCCCAATCAGTGGGTACAGGGGCCACAGGAGCACTAAAAAGACAGAATAGGGCATTCAGAGAATGTTTGCAAGTGTGCGTGTTGACGCACATGTGGAATGGAAGCTCACCTGGGTGTCTCAAAAGACTGGCCTTTGGGAAGTTTGGCACTGGAGCGGTTGAAAGAAGAGCTTTTGTTGGCGGCTGGGGCTGAGAGCAAATGCAAAGAGGGGAAAAAAAAAAAAAAAGCATAAGAGGAATACTTCATCTAAAAAAACAAACAAACAGACAAAAACAACTAAGGTTGCTAATAATGAGTAGATGTTTGCAAAGGACTAGCTAGCAAAACACCATGATGACTAGTAGAGATTTCCTCACCTGGGTGTGAAAAGCCTGATATGGGCTGCATCATTGAAGGGGCTCCATTGGCCATAGGAGGTAAAGGAGGAGTCACAGATGACACCAGTGGGGGTGACATGCCCATCCCGGGGACCCCTGGAGGAAGAGGTGGGAGGGGCATGGGTGGCACTGCTGGTAAACCCGTCATAGGGCCCATACTGGGCATTCCTAAGAACAGCAAAATCCACAGACAAGCCCCAGCTTATGACAATGATCATTATTTTCCCTAAAGGTGACAACTTGGATATGCATTTACATAGGTAAAATCTCTGTAATAATATTAACACACAGTAACAATGCCCTTTTTATCTGCTAAAAAATTGCCTCTTTAAAGGAGTGGTTTGTAATTTTTTTAGAGCCCAATGCTGCCTGAGATTCTTTCCCTTTCTCTTTCCCACAACCAACCCTAATCTTCCGATTCAAACTATATATGGCTCGTGAGTCGGCATGTGTTTGAAGTCATTTTACTATTACGGGTACAGACACACTTTTAAACAATACTACCTGCACCTTTAAAACATCTACCAAATTACGCTGCCAAATACCTCTGAACGGTCCTCTCATCACCATTAAACCACACAAGGAACCATATTTAACCTGGAAAATGTGCTCTGGGTCAAAAGCAGGACTGCGCCGCGTATAAATCATGCATAGAGTATCACAAGTCATTAAGCTAAATTATTCATCTGTTAAGATGGTAATGACTCATCTCTTTAGCATGCTGTTACCGAAAGGAGCTGGAGGAGGTAAAGAGAGAGGCGGCTGCTTCATGGAAGGAGGCAGGGTCGGGGGCAGTGGGTGGCCCTGCAGCTTCAGCTTGATTAGCTTCATGGCGATGGAGAACTCGTGCATATCCATCTTGCCGTCGTTGTTCATATCGGCCAGAGCCCTGAGGTACAGAAAAGCATTAAGCAAAACTGGCTTATCAATATTCACTTCGCAATAAACTGATAAGTAACGAAGGAGACTGAAGATGTGTGAACTCTTTTAAGAAGTGTCAAGGTGAGAAGGGTGTTGCAACAAAAACAGGCCAAAATGAGGTTATACAGTGGGATGCGAAAGTTTGGGCAACCTTGTTAATCTTCATGATTTTCCTGTATAAATCGTTGGTTGTGACG
>JAQQZR010000010.1:6550800-6566943 GCA_030068235.1 Notoglanidium macrostoma
GGAAGAATAACGGATTACTTTTTACTCGTGCTCCGTTATTCTTCCAGTGCGTCCTTGGGCAATGGTCCGTTTTGGGCTACTGTAGTGGCGCAACATGGAGGATCATCTTTATTATTTAGCACGAGGAAAAGCAGGCTACACAAGTACCGTACGTTTAATATGCACTTGGAAAGGGAGGGGGAAGGGAGAGGTGGTTGAATCCTACATTGTGGACCTTTAAACAACAGTAACTTACCACTAATTAAAAAAATTTCTTATTAATGAACATAATGTAATTCTTTTTACTGGTTATATTTACATTTAATGTTGTGGTATATCCACCAGACAGCTCCTGTTATCGCTTACCTTCTAGCAAAAAACACATACCTGTAATGGAAAACTTACTGTTACAAATGCTGACAGTGGAGACTTCCATAGACTTAAGAGAGTTAATAGTTTTATCTTAGTTTAGAAATTCTTTGCACAACAGAAGTGGCATACAGAATGGCATCTGTATGAACTTATTTGTGTGAAAACAAACCTCCAATGTTGATTCCCATCGTCAAACGAGGCCACAGTCCATCCTTTGGAGTTTGCTAGTAATGTGGCTTAGATCTTACAGTAGGCATATGGCTGAATTGTGTATGAGCCTGGAGGAAGTTTTTGTCCTGCCCTCAGGCTGCTAGGCTGCTGTCGTGTCCATGTCACAGCCTGCTGAAACTGGGTTATACGCCTTAAGCGTTTCTCTCAGATATAATGAAGGACGTGGTGGAGAAACTATCAACAGGGACTTTCAGGTAAGATTAAAATCAATACGTAAAGTGAATAAACCTTAGAGGTGTTAAAGAAATTGCATAACAGTACATCTTTGGAGAGCATTGCCAGTGTTATCCGTAGGTCTAACACAGCCGTAAGTTGCAGATTAGAGCTAAGAATGTCATTTTTGTATTTTTGATATGATGAAATATTCATGTAGTCATTCCATTAAAATATCATGAGAACAGAGCAAACCTAAATACATATTGTGTGTAGAAAAAGTCTATATTTTTGGCATATGGTACATATAAAATTTGTGTGTGTGTGTGTTAGATAGCATTTGCGTGATTATTTAACTCTTTTATAGGCCTGTGTTGGAAAACCCTGTGCCGTTGTATGAAGCTACAGCGTCTATGGAGATGGTGCAAAGACGACAAGTCAGAAAGCGAGTTGTGGTGAAGCTTTAAATATCCCAGATCTACAAAGTCCAGCATTCCAAAATGAAATGACTGTAAAGTAAAAACTAAATGCAAATATGCTGATTTCTTTAGCCATCACTAATGTGTGCGTTTGTCCTGACAGATAGCAAAAGATTGTGATTTAAAAGAATTCTATACAAATGTTCTGATATTAAATCTTTTGTAATTATCATTCCGTCTGCCTGATTTGTTTGTGGTTTTGATTAGAAATGCACTCGACCTAGGTAAAAAATGAAAATGGAGAACACACTGCTTCACCTTTTTATATGGCACATAGTAAAAATGTACATTAAACAGATCAAAATGTTAAAAGAAAGTGTTGGTCCTGCTTCCTGTAATCATGCCAACCAACATCCATGAAGGTGTAGGCCTGCTTTTCCTCACCTGTACATTTTACTAGTAGCACCAATGGCTTAGTTAAAGAAGACACTGTGTAGAAGGTACTCTACACTAATCTAGGACCAGTTTTACCCAAAATGTGCCCTGGTTTATTGCTAAAATCTGAAGCTTATCAAACTATTAGAAAATTTGCATTCATGTGTCGAGTTAAAATGGTGTTTCCAAACATGGTAAACAAAAGAGTTTAAACCAAACCAAAAAATACCCCTCAAAACTTCTACCTGCCATCTTTCCTAAGTAACTTGTACTTTGATTGGACGATCAATTGTGTGCTTACTCGAACTACTTCTAGGATTTTGGGAAAAAGGATGATCAGCTTGTTCACAATCATCACATCCATGACTGTATTTCATGTGCATTTTCTCAATCAATGTTAATCTTGTTACAATGTCATGGGCTGGAAATATGAGCCTTAAGGCACATGAAATCTGGAGAACATTTCACTCATGAATCTACAGTCTGGGCTAGACAGAAATTAGCCCCAGCGCTTGTCAACTATTGTTGGTGCTGTAGTTTGGTTACACAAAATCACAAAATAGTCCACTTTAAGACATTTGTTAACAGGAAACAATCTGATGCCCAAAATGAAACACACATTGATGTTATCTTTAATCTTTGAAAGACACAGTGGTAGCCCTGCCACTGATATACGCTAGCCCTGCTTTTCATGTCCATTCTAGAAGTTTCCAAACTGACATGCTCCTGTTCCACATTTGTATGATGATGAAGGATAAAAATCCAGCAGCTCAAAAAAAATGTTGCCTATTTTTAAGACAAATGCACCAAACTCCACAGCTCCCAAAGTGACTAGCTGTCCTTCACACCAAGAAATGTCGGCGTTCCCTTTGCTCCGACTTGGCTCGGTTCTCTGGGTCTTGGCAGGAACATAAGCAGTGACAATATCCTCTGGCTCCTTTAATGTTCCATGTTCTGAATCCTGTTCGGTCACCATGGTGATGACTGAGGCAGAATGTTTCGGAGAACTTGTTCGGAGCGTTCTAAAATCGCTCGTTCTTGTCGTCTCAGACTTTCAACCAGGCAGAGCTGCTCCAGCCGAGCCCCGTCAGCAGCGTCTTTGTGCCGAGCTATCTGAAAATACAAGCAGGCTAAAAATGACAGAACTATAAACCCGAGTACTCAGTATAAACGGTGGTTCCAGTAGCAATTTGATTTGTTCACTTTTTAGCTGTGTTCATTTTATAATTGAAATCACTGACAAAATGCTCACTGACAAAGGTTTTTAAAAGATTTCGGCAAATACAAAAATGTCAGCCCAAAAACGATGAAAATATTTAGGATGTTATTACCGCACTAAAATCCCTTGGAATGTCAAATCTCCTTTGGCAGTAAAGCAAAAGCATTTCTGTTTGAACTGCAAACTATTTGAACTGATACAGAGGTCAAGTTTCAGGTCACTCCAAAACTACATGGGTTATTTATGCAGCTTGAGAAACAAAATGGCACAACGGTTTCTTTCAACACCATAAACAGCACTGACATAAAGACCGACGAGACAGATTGTTTGGGTGCAACCTGGACTTTACAGTCATGGTGTTTATGTCTCAAAAAAGGTTGCCTTGTAAGGCATAAATGCAACAAAGCACCCAACAGAAAAACGTTTAATCATTTTCTATATATACTATGCGCTATATTTCTTACGTTGTGGGATTTATGTGTACCTCGGTGTTGAATGGAGAGTTTTGGCTGCACTGGCTTTATGAAAAAAAAAGGCGTGCATGTCATTAAAGTTTTATCCTGAGCTTTGGTTGCTGTCTGTATGGAATTTTGCATGTTTTCCACATGTCTGCATGGGTTTCTTGCAGGTTCTCTGGTTTCCTCCTACGTCCTAAAAACATGCCGGTAGGTGGATTGACTACTCTAAATTGCCCCTAGATGTGAATGTGTGTGTGTGTGCAATTCAGTCGACTGGCATCCCACTCTAGGTGTATTCCCACCTTGCACCAGTGTTCCCAAGACAGGCTCCAGGTCCACCACAACCTTGCAACCATGACCAGGATAAAGCGGTTACTGGAGATGAATGAATGAGCGAACAAATCAGTGATCACCTCCCATCCTGATTTACTGGTTCAAAATGAAACATTAATATACAGAATCAAATCACCAACCTCGAGACACTTCATGGTAGTTTTAATGATGAATACATACTTACCCTCACCAGTGCATTGCTATTGTCACCACAGAGATGCTTGCAGAGCATGTGGGCCCTTAGGATGCACCAGTCCTCTCTGTCCTGGCTCACTGGTGCCCCCAGGAGGATACTTTTCCAACACGAGCTGCAGAAGAACATGTATTGATGTGTACATATTCGCAGCAGCCAAACGGAATATGAAGCGGGCAGTATGATGTGAGCAGACCATCTTTAATGCATCTTACTATTGTTCTGGCTTCAGGGATAGAAGCCTAAGTGCAGTCATCAGTCTCCAGGATGGACCATCTACACCAAATGTCAGGTTTCTTCACCAGAGACAAAGATCAGACGCACAATGCATAAGCTTGTCTTTCAGGGTGAAAGTCCTGAAACCTTTCCACCAACTGATTTAAAATAATATTACAACATTCTCCATTTGTCTCACTCTTGGGAGATTTAATATTCAGTGTTGAACAGAAAAGAACCAAACCTTAGACAATCATTGTCCTTCAAGAAGAGAAGTTTCTGCTGAAGCTGCCTGTCTGCTTCGTTAAGACACAACTTCAGAGTACCTATAGAAATGAAAGATGAAAAATGTCACGTTTGTAACCACGTCACATTCGGTGCGCTTTGCAAAAAGTCATGGCATCCTCACCGAAGTCAACGTACACCACGCTGTGTTGGTTACCAGCGGCAACAAAACCGTATTCCAAAAGGAGCCTCTGGTTGTCATGGGGACCGTAGCAGATGAAGGCTTGCTGGAATTTTTTACTGCCGGGAACACCTCGGATCTCATAGCAACGGGACAGCTTGTTGAACCCTGCATGAACCTGACAAGAAAAGAATAAATAGCAGTACTTCTGTACAGCTCATCACATTCATCTAAAGCATTCTCTTTTCAAGGAATTTCTGATGCCCTTTCCATGGCACATTGAATAATAAAAAAGCGGCCCAATGCAGAGCCAACAAAGCTCAGAAACACTGGAATAATTACAGTGATCACGGCAAAAGTGACTCCATCATCATAATGGCACACAACGACATCAAGCAAATAGTTAGACTAAGATCATTCCTCTAATTTAGTTTGAAGGTGAGGTGAAATTACCCATGTTAAATTTCCCTTCCCACTTTTCACACCACAAAATCTGATGGCAAAAATATGCAGAAATGAAAATAACACAATAAAACCTTTTCAGTACAATAAACAATTTGTACAGTTGGCACCACAGAGGTAAACAAATATTATTGCTGTTCCTTCATGCTGCAGGATTGGTATGAAGTCTGGTACAGGTTTTTGTTAGAAATTAAACTTGTGCAACTTGCAAGGGATTGATTAATTACTTAACCATACATACCAATGTTTTATTCCTCTTATAAAACAGTAATTTGCCAATAATTTATAACTTTCATTACATTTGTATTTGAATCCATTTATAGATATATATTTAATGTTGTGGAATGGCCACAAAACAAGATACTATATAGGACTTTTAGCAGCTATAAACAGTCATTCTCTCAGTCTCTACTGAATAAGGCACTTCTTACTGAGAATGTGCAGCATCACTTGCCATGAAGACTTTCCCATGGTGGAAAACCTTCAGGAACAGCTTCAGCTCTGACTGTTAAAGTGCTCACACTGGAGACTCCTTCCATAAATGCGAAATAAACATCCCCTTACAAACAATGTCAATTATATTAACAATTATACCGTGTTTAATAACAACACATTTTTTATTTGTTTATTATTATGCTGAGCGTCCTCCATACAAGTCCCTGTAAATGAGTTGTTACAACCAGGAAACCCAACCCCAGTTCCATTGTTGGTACCAAAAACTGGAACCACTGGTACTGGGCCAATTATTTTTTTTTGTCTTGGTTCTCTATGTAGAGGACCTTTCGTGTACTCTGAGGATAACGGAGTTCTGGAAAGCCATAGCACTTTAAAGTTCAGAGGTTTTTTTTCCCTCTAACAGCGCTGCTTCGAGCCATCCCTTCTGAACAAGAGTTTATTTTCTCTTACAAACAAAGGAAGACAAAGCATTTGTTTTACCTGCACTCCAGGACAATGGTTCAGTAAATCCAGATAAGGTGCCAGTGCAAAGACATCCTTCTCCCGTGAGAGGAACTCGCTCTGGGCATGCTCCATATACACTGTACGAGTATTGACACTGCACCATGCCCACCGGACTGCATCCTGAGTAAACACTACCTCTACGGGCTGAGTAAAAATGGGCTGAAGGGACAAAAAGAATGGCAGCGAAGAGGAATAAAGCTCCTCAAACTGTTCTTTTTGTGTCATTGCCTTTTTTCTGACATCTAGAGGCAAGAGGTCCATGATGTCATTTGAGAAGTAAACTGGGCAGGTATAGGATTTAGGGAGGACTTTAATGTAAGGGCTCCATTCTGCTGAATCTCCGTAATGTCTCTCAGCAATAAGGAAAGAACAAAGTGCGACAAGAGGAGATACTGGGGGCTTCCACCTATACAGACAGAAAATAAAAATTCAATCAAGACCATTTATATTATCATCCAATCCCAGTACAGTAATAGTAAATGTCATGCTCCTTCAGTATGGTGCAAAAAAAAACAAACAAAAAAAAAAAACACCAAGACATGTTTTTACACAGGTAACCAAAATAATCAAAATTATTTCTTGTATACATTCACACTTTTATCCAGTTCAGTATTTCTCCTTGACTAAACAAAGTAAGAAAGACATTGGCACCTCTTTATATATTCCCCCATGTAACTCCTCAGAACTGAGTTTGTAGTCAGCAAACACTTCTCAGGCACGGAAATCACCAACTCATTCTCCTATCAGACATGCAACAGCACACAAAAGGAACGTTTTCCACTAAAAGTAGCAAATTTTGCTACACTTGCAAATTCTTCGAAGTTAACGTCAGCCATGACGTGTTTTACCCATGAGATACAAGGCTAACTTAAACGCTCCACATAAACAAATTTTTAAAAAGACATGGGTAATAATCAACGTGGTGAAGCTTTCCCTAGGGAAATGTGTATTTAGCATGTTTTGACAGAGTGTCAAGTTTTAGCACTTTGTAACTGTCAGAAGCAAAGCGGTTCTGACATGGGAAACTCGTTCGCGAGTTGTGGTTGCTCAGTAATATGAAAGACAAGCTGCATGTCTTCCATTGTTAACTTCAAGAGATAGAAAAAAAGAGGCCGGTGAGGAATTATTGTGTAAGTGATAACAGGAACTAACTTCTTTCTTGGACATTCCACAGTGTTAACTGAAACGATACAGTGCTGTGAAAAAAAGTATTTGCCCCTCCTGATTTTTGCATATTGGTCACACCAAGTGATTTCAAATCATTATACAAAATGTAAGACAGGGGCACAAAACACAGTTTGTTTGTTTTTAAATGATCATTTGCCAAATTATTCATACATTCAGTACTTAGCTCTGTTTGTATGTGTTATACAATTCAGACTGTAAACTACCTTAATGGGTCGTGCAGCCATCAGCCCTCTTCCTGTATCTGGAACAAAAACATACACGACCAGATTACAATGAACATCAGAACAGTGATTACACACTTCTGTTCACAGCGGTACGGTTAGTTTACCGTTACCTGTAAAGCTGGCTGGAATTAAACCCTTAGAACTGAATCCTTTTTGTTTAAGCCATCGTCTCAAGTCTATGAAAGATGATTCATGAGACAGTGTCACTAAAAGAGGCACAAAAAAAAAATGCACAAATGAGTCACGGGGTTAGGCAATGTGGCAATCCGGTATCGGTACTGTAATATCACCTTTCTCAAAGTATTGTGGGTATCATCAGTACTTTTATAAGACAGACCAATTCCAAATTTGCTTGAAGTAAGAAGCAGCAGTTGTTAAAATCTATTTTTCTACCAATTGATTGTTCTCAATGTCCTGGCCAATGGATTTTTAGGAATGAGAGAATTGCCAAAATGTTATCAGACATCAATTAAATATTTTGAAAGTAATATGATATGACATCACAGTGCTGTTGAATTCTTGATTCTAATTGGTCAGAAGGTATTGAATAATTTATTTCTATAACAGCAGTTCTCACAGTAGTACTCGCTGCAAAGTTTATAGTAAGGCATTCCTAATACCCTATTGTTTCTTTAGTAACAAATTACATAAGGACTTGGGCTAATCATTGATATAGTGTTTTTCTGCAAGACGATTTTTATTCAGCATTTTAAGAAGTCTCCAGTGTCCGCACTGCATCACGGTCACTTTAAGTTTTCTGACATGGGAAAGTTTTTGGGATGGAAGACTTCGTGGGATTGTTCTTGGTAATGGGACAAGTTAAAGTTTTTGTTTTAGTAGCTTCAAGAGAAAACAAGTATAATTCGACAGTACAGCGTTGATCACTTGTGTTCCAGAAATATCCTTAAATTATACGTCAAACAGGAAGAAGGCTACTGAAGACTTTAAAAAAACTATTTCAGACATTTAACCTTGTGGTGAACCTGACCCTGTTTGGATAAATTCCTAAATATAATCAGTTCATCAGATGGTTACAATGATAATTCCATATAAATCCTAAAACATTCAACCACTCGTTCTTGAGGTATCGTGCTAACAAGGATCTTAGATGGACCTGAAAACATAATACCTCCACCACTTGGAGCCATAAAAAAAAAGCTGGTGAGTGAAGGACTGTTTACAGCTGTTATAACGCAAGTGATTTGGCAATGTTAAACGTACCTATAAAAGGATGAGATGGTGTGAGGGTATGACATTCTATAATCAATAATAATGCTATTGCCAGAATATTTGTATGGTATATGAGGAAGAAAACACTTTGGTCTGTGCTGTTATTGGAAAATAAACAACTTGGGTCATAACAGCCCTCCACATCACAGCACACCACCCTGTCAGTGATCATTTCTCTATAGCAGCACGCCATGGTAAGTACTGATGTTCACTACCAATCTGATGTCCAGAACATAAAATCTAAAAGAAAAGAAAGAAAAACTTACCACTTACACCCTCTTCTCGTTTTTTCCTTCTTTTCTTCCTGGCTCTTCTTCCACTTCTGTTCTTCATGCAGCCTGTTGTTTGGCCTAACGTGTTATGTTTTCTAGCTCATGACTATAATTTCACTTCCGTATCTAAGACAGAGGCTTTATATTACTCATTTAATTGCCTTAAAGCGACTTAACGTGAGTGAAATATTGACGTTCTCCCCTACGCCGTTCTCCTCAAACACACGTGCTTTGCGGTGGTGACGTCACTTCCTGGTTTAAGTCCCTCACAGGCTCGGGCGAGGAAACGAAGCGTGTTTTTCCGGTTCTGTGACGGTGAGCCTTTGCTTTAACACTCCGTAAAGGTACGGTTCCGAATCTGATTCATTCACGCGCATGCATGGTTTGTTAATTATTCTGAATTCATGTATTGTTGCATGAACTTATAACGCTTTAATGAAGGAGCCAGATAGATAGGCTTACTTTGCTGTCAGCGTTTTATCTTGTCATTGATTGCAGAAACGATGTCGGCGCGGAAAGTTGCGCTCGTGACGGGCTCGAACAAGGGCATCGGACTGGCGGTGGTGCGCGCGCTGTGCAAGCAGTACGACGGGGACGTGTACCTGACGGCGCGCGACGTGGGCCGCGGGACGGCGGCCGTGGAGGGTCTAAAAGAGGAAGGACTCGCGCCGCTTTTCCGCCAGCTAGACATCACGGATTCGGATAGCGTGCGCGCGGCGCGAGACTTCTTCAAAGCGGAGTACGGCGGCGTGGACGTGCTCGTCAACAACGCGGGCTTCGCCTTTAAAAGTAAATAAACAAATGTGCTGAAGTGCACTGAAATGAGCATGCAGGTTGGAGGATGCTTGATGGAAAAGGTTGCACAATGGGGTTTCCCCAAGGTCCTCTTTTGTTTTATCCATTTATTTATTTAACATTTCATACTATTAATTTAAATATTTTATCTGATATTATTTTGAGGCACAGTCAAGCCAGATTCAAATGAAGAGTGTAGTCTTTTTCACTATCCTGATACACAGAACTAACATGCACTGCATGTCCAAAAGCTTGACCATCACACCTATAGGTGCTTGTTAAACATCTCATTCCTGATGTAGTCCCCTTTTGCTGTTATAATGACCTCCACTCTTCTTTCCCAGTCGCAGTCAGTGTTCCAATTCTTCCCAAAAGTGTTCAGTCAGGGCTCTGAGCAGGACGCTCAATCTTGTCTTCATGAAGCTCGCGTTGTGCACAGGAACATGTCACGTCATGCTGGAGCAGGTTTGGGCCTCTTAGTTCCAGTGAAGGACAATTGTAATTCTGCAGCATATGAAGACATTCTATACAATTATGTTATTCAAACATTGTGGAGAATTTTGTGGAATGCCCACATGGTCAGGTGTCCACATACTTTTGGTCAAATAACATGACGGTAAAAAAAAAAAATCTACCTCCTCTAGTTTCTCAACAACATTGACTGAGTGGCCGAGTCAAGAAAACGAACACAAAAAAAAATGCGGAAACATTTACTTAAACGTTATGGATTTACCAGCAAGACGGTATACAAAATCAAAAACTCACTGCAAAAACAGATGAATCAGAAAGATATTTGTTTGTGGTGTCATAATAGTGTGAAGTTGGATTCTGCATTTTTGCATGCATTGTGTAAGTAATAATTTACAATAATAGCACTGTTTGGACCATGTTGTTAGAAAAATAGGAAAATAATCTACTTTGGGATGGTAACACCCAAACCATATCACACCACCCTATTGTGGATTATTTGCCTGTTACAGCATGCCACAAAGATGGATGTGACAGAAGAGATAAGACACACCCTTTCAAAAACCCATTCTGACTCATTGCATAGGTGTGTCAGTAAATAAGAGTTCACACTTTTCATTAAACTGGTAAGTCAATGCAGGGAATATTAATTTGGTTTGTAGTCACTTAGTTTAGACATATGTTACTGACATATAATAAAATGTCCAAATGTTACAATAGTCCTAAATTATAAATCTGGAATAAAAAATGATGGGTGGTCAAAACTTATTGTCAGAGAAAATTAAAGTTTGGGAACCCCTGAGTTACACATTTCTTAATGTTTAGGTAAGTGATCCCAATGCATGGTAGTATTGTTCATTCACACGCTTGCTTAAATGTTATCGCATCTCTCTCTGGCATTCAGAAGATTCCTTTTCTTCCCTTATATGTAACAGTGGCTGATAAAACACCATTTGGGACCCAGGCTGAAGTAACACTCAAGACTAATTTCTTTGCCACCAGAGATATGTGTACAGAGTTCCTCCCTATCATCAAGCCAGGAGGTAATCAGATCCTTTATCTTGTTTCAACACACAGTCAAACACTTGTATTAATTCTGACTGAAAATGGATGGCCAAGATGCAATGCTGAAATCTCTCGAAGCAACATCTGAAGCATCGGAACCTGGTCCTGGAAAACCGACTAACATTGAACTCAATCTCTCTGTTACTTTCTCCTTACAGGAAGGGTGGTGAACGTTTCCAGCGTGATGGGTTCCATCGCTCTGGGTCGCTGCAGCCCGGAGCTTCAAGCTCGCTTCCGCAGCGATGACATCACCGAGAAGGAGCTGGTGGAGCTTATGGAGCGCTTCGTAAAGGATGCTCAGGAGGGTGCTCACACCAAAAGAGGCTGGCCTGAGACCGCGTACGGCATTTCCAAGACCGGTCTGACCACCCTGACCAGGATCCACGCCCGGAGATTGACACAGGAGAGAGCTGGAGACGAGATCCTGTGCAATGCCTGCTGTCCAGGCTGGGTCAGGACCGACATGGCGGGGCCAAATGCTACAAAGTCTCCAGACGAGGGCGCCATCACTCCAGTCTATCTGGCTCTGCTGCCACCTGGGGCCAAGGAACCCCATGGCCAGTTTGTGTCAGAAAAGAAGGTGCAGCCATGGTAATCATGTGTGTGTGTGTGTGTTTAACCATAAACCACTTTGGTTACAAAAGTTTTCACTAATGTGCTGTAATATTTATTTAATATCTACATCTATATGACAGCTAGAAGGTGCTTTAACTAGTGACTATAAACAACACCATGTGAGGGGTAGGTTTCTATTTTTCTATGCATTACTGAGACTTTATCATTAGAACACTCCTTGGCATCTATGCTGAATAAAATCTAATTGAATAGTTCACACAACTAGATAAGAGGCTTGATTTATTGATTCATTTAGGCCCCAGTTATTGATTCAAAGACAAATTAACGTCATGTCACTGTCAATACATTTGTGCCTTATTCTGCTTTTAATTCATATGTTTAGAAATACACCATTTATCATGTTAATCACTTTCACCAATGCTAATGATTCATAGTTATGGGTTGTGGATTATAAATAAAATAAAGATATTTCTTTCATTCTACAAATGTCATCATCACAGATATAGTCCATGTTTTAACATTCTGACTATAAACTAAATAAAAGATTTCTTATGAAATGGACTCTAGAATTATTGGCACCCTTCATGAAATCAAGTAAAAATAAATAATATATCCAATGAGTGAAATTTTGAAGACAATATATGGAAAAGAAAAGGCTTTCTTATAGAACGTGTACTGGAAAGTCACCTGGAAAACGGGAAATCACTAACAACACCTGAATGTGCTCAAGTAAATATTTTATTCAGTCAGCAATTGCTCACAACGCTTACCTCCCCAACTGTACCTTGCCTCAGAGTGCTATGAGGGTTGAGACAGGATTGGAGTATATATGGTTACATTCATAAATTATTCATTTCATTATTATTTTTATTCATTTTAATAAAAGAAACAAATCAACATTTACTTGGATGACAGAATACACTGATTATCATATTTTAACATAATTGCCATCTCCGATCTTCCTCAGCATCATCTTCCCATCACGTATCCCAGTCTTATCTCATCCATTTCAATGATCTTTTTCACTTATCCTTTATGACCTCTTGCCCTTGCCTGTCCGGGCTGATTCTCCAATCACGGACTTATTCTCCTCTGAACATTCAGTGCTTTCTCCAAAAATATTCAACGACTTGAAATCCTAAATTTCACGTCCCCATTTTCTAAAAATGTTTTCTGATCTTTTTCAGATTTGAACTGCTAAATTCCCAGACCAGCTAGTATGTGAATAATCTTAAATTTCTCCATAAATGTAGGTTTTATTTCTGCAGAACTGTGGTTGCAAAATTATCAGCAACACTACAATTAATATTAGCTGAGAAACACTGAGACGTTTATAGTTAACTCCAGAAACAATGTATACACTCATCATGGCATTTTAATAGGAACACCTATACCCCTTCTCATCTAAATGTGCAATCAGCCAATTATTATCCACTTTTAGCAGTGCAGTGAATAAAATCAGAGGTCACGAGTTTCAGTTAGTGTTCATGGGTCCCCAAAACTGGACAGTTTAAGATTGGAGAACATTGCCTGGCCTTTTTTCTGTCTTCATCTTTAATCAGATTCCTGTCCAGGGTTAACAAGAGAGGAACCTGATGTGTCTTCTTCTGTTGTAGCCTCTCTGCCTAAGTGTTTGACAGGTTGTTCATTCTGAGATGCTTTTCTGCTCACCGCAGTTGTAAAGAGTGCTTATTTGAGTAGCTATAGCTTTCCTGTGAGCTCAAACCAGTCTGGCAATTCTCCTGTAACCTCTCTCATCAATAAGGTGTTACCACCCACACTCACTGGATGTTTTTTACACCATTCTGTGTACACTGTAAAGACTGTTGTGTGTGAAAATCACCAGAGTGATCAGCAGTTTCTGCAATACTCAAACCAGCCCATCTGACACCAACAACTATGCCATGGTTAAAATCACTCAGATGGCAATTTCCTCCTTATGATGATTGATGAACATTAACTGAACACTTGACCCATATCTGCATCATGTTAAGCACTGCATTGCCACCATATGACTAGCTGTTTGGTTAATTACATGAATGAGCAGACATGAGCATATATTAAAGTGACCAGTGAGTGTATATAAAATAAATATCATGTGCAATTAATATGTTGAGCTTCATTAAAATTCTGTATATATATATATATTCATTTAAAACACTATTTTTTTTTTAAACACATGCTTTGTTTATGTAGTGCAATTTTATGCTGCACTACTAAAAATGCAAGTAATTAGTACCCCTAAATTAATATCTGATCAAAACAGCTTAGAAACTTCCCCAAAACCTCCTTTATATATTTTTTGTTTACGCATGTACAGTGCACATTTCATGGTCTTATGTCATGGTGATTCTGTAAATTCTTTCTCAAAGGGTGTTAATAATTCTGCAAATGACTGTAGGTCGTCTTTGCAGGCTGTAAAAGTCAGATTAAGAGAGCAGAATTGCATTGCACTCACTTCACGAATCCTGGATGACCAAAAACATTGAGAAACGTCAAAGACAGCTATGGCAGCATTGCTGATACCAAAATACCAAAATAATTTTCTGAGAAAGGAGTGATAATCTCTTCCTAGATAATGATTTAATTCATGTTCTTGCATTCCTGTAGTCTCATAGCGAGAGCCTTTCCTCCCTTCCTGCCAGCATGTCACAGGGAAACATCGGGAGGATTTCTTTCTTTAGCTTCAGGAATGTTATCTTAGCTCCCCAAAGATAACAGATTCTGGGTTTAGACATCATGTACTTGGTTAATGCATTCCAAATGCTATACAATATATAAAGTTACCACAAGGCTGCATTATATCAGTGTTAAGTAAACCAGCGGTAGAAAATGATTAGCTTAAAATGTTATTTGTGAATGTGGTAGGTGTTAGTGTGTTATGCAGCCATATTCACATCAATAATAGAGACTCATTGTATATCCAAGGCCTTGGTTACGGTCATGATTAGGGTTGAAGGGTATTCTCTCCTTTGCACATGCATCTATGTCATACATCACCTCTGGATTTTAAAAATATAGTTCATTTCACACCTCATTGCCATGTAACATATCGTTTAAATTAAAACACACACACACACACACAAGCTGAAAAGTGAGTTAGCCAACTTAACATTCAGTGCGGGAGACCTTATTTGGGTGAGATGTAGGCGAAACCGTGCAAATGTAAACAATGTTGCGAACAGATGGTCCTGCAAGTCTAAACACAATTGTGATTCTGTAACTACTGATATAAATTGCCTTGTCCTTGTTTTACAATGTCAAAAATCATCACAACACAGCAGCAGGTTCCCATTTGCGGCATTCTTGTTCATAGTATTAACATTGTATCCAGAATTAGCAAGAAATTAGCAAGAAATTTTTATATCTTTTTGGAGACGAAATGTCCCACAAGGATAAGAATATCTGACAGTTTTGTGGTGACATTTAGCTGGTCCCTATAAAGAAAACTTAAGAGCTTTTATTTACACTAAAAAGCCAAAATCTTTCCTCTGGATTACTGAGGTTATATTTAAGGTTGGATTTAGCTGTAGGCATAATATTAATTACGACAGTGGAAGGTCCTCACAAGTACAACAATACAAGTGTGTGTGTGTGTGTGTGTGTGTGTAATTGAGAAGGAGGTTAAGTAAGAACTCATGTTTTATGATATAGGGATATTATAAGGAATCTTATTAGATCCTTTCATTTATTTTCACCCACAACAACGCTGCTTATTACTTAAAGTAATCAAGGACCTCCAGAAGGGAAACAATACCTACGCTTTTCAATTATACCTTAGCCTCCTACTGCTTCTGTTCTGATAGCTAATGAGAATTGTGGAGTTACTTACTCTGTCCTACAGAGTCTGTATAAAAATATAATATGAAGAAATTCTTTTGATACACAATATGTTTTTGCTAGCAAAGCTCCAACAAAATAGTGGTGCCTTATTTAAAAAAAACTGAACATGCATCAAATGCTTCTGTGCATCAAATCAAAGTAGCAATCCTGGCTGAATGAAGTGGTTCAAATACGCACTTCAATAAGCTGCAGTGTGATGCACAAACCCAGTCCTCTCTATATATGCTATGAACCCTTACACACAATGCTTCATCTAAGCATTGTTAACTGTGTAAATACCTCTTTGATGTATAACAGTTAAATGTGATGTGTGATATACTGGGTGTTTTATGCTCTTATGTTTTTTTAAAATAGTTATTTGTTAAAATAGGCCTAATTGAATCTACATGAGAAAATGACCTATCACACTGCACAACAATTTTTTTGAGAAGTCTTGCTTCCTGAAAGTTTTTGCTGATTGTTGACAGGTATCTACTGGATACGCACAAATATAGTTTTGGTTTTACTGCATCACGTAGGAACTCTTAGACATTTACACTACCAGTCAAAAGTTTGGACACACCTACTCTTTTTCATAGGTTTTTGTTTATTTTTGTTTGCTTTCTACGTTGTAAAACATTACTGAATACATCAAAACTATGAAACA
>JAQQZR010000010.1:6571641-6588897 GCA_030068235.1 Notoglanidium macrostoma
GTATATATATATCAGTGGTACCTATATAAAACATCACGTAATTTCACACTCATGTTTATGTGAAAAATTAGTAGGAACTCACCAACATTCCATAATAATATCATCTACCCTGGTAGATATAAATGTTTATCTTCAAACAGAATTAAAGTCAGAGAAAATCCCCATCCAAAGCTAGATAGCAAACATCAGAAAATGTTCTATAACAAAAGCTAGCTAGCTAATGGTGAAAAATTGTCTTTTGTGAGGTTGATCGATCCAAATAAAGGATGGATTGATTGTGTGGTGACCAATGTTTGGTGACTAATGTACGTGACCAAGTTCAGTTAAGTTCTTTGTGGAAGGCACTTTTATATGATTACTTCAGTCATGGTGACCGCTGGCTACTAAAAATGATGATATTGAGTTGTATAGATTACACTTGTACATTTGATTCCTTATATTCTTTGTTTTGCAGGGCAACTAATGGGGAGACAGAATTCAACTTTGATGCAGATAAATATGATATTCAGATACGAGTAAATGCCAGTGAGAAAACACAGGAGTGTCGAGCCATGACACCCGAGAGCAACTACTCTCTCAGAGTAAGTGAACACACTATCATTTTCACTATGCGGGAACAGATTAGTTTCATACAATAATTTTTGGGTTTTTTTTCCTCAGAAGCCTTTTTTTCTTGCATTTCCATTTGCAGGCATACTGTAGCATTTTGTATCTGAAGCCACGTATGCAAATCAACATTCGAGGACAAAGAGTGAAAACCCAGCTCATCTCCAAGAGTCTTGCTTACATTGCCAATGACAACTACAGACCTTCATTCCTAGTATCCTTTAGAATATAATCACAGTCTTGAGTTCTGCCTATTTGATATAATCGCTGTACTTTAAACCCCAAGAGTGTTTTAACACAGGGACCCTGGTGGCAAAAGGTTTAGGGTGCGTACTGTAGCCCCACCTAGTGATCTGTAGCCCAGGGACTAAGCCACCGTTGCTGTTATCTGTTGCAGCTGTAATGAAGGAGAAACTCAGCTATCAAGTGGGAAAAATGCAGGTTTTACAAAAACTATTTTGAGAAGTATTTTGATACTGATGCTGTGTAGATTGCTATGTCTCTGGAGATTCTTGACACATCTCACAGACCAAACGTGTTCGGATCACATTTGGGTTCAACACCAAAAGCAAGGAGCATTATGGTATCATGATGTACCACAAAAACAGACTCATCAAGGCTTATGAGAGAGTGAGCTGCCAGCGCAAGGTAAAGAGGTTCTTACTCATTTCAAATAATGGCTGTAGTTGCTGTTATTAATTAATATATTTTTGTTGCATATCATTACACTGCTGTGCCATTGTGTGATTTTGTCTCTTCCTAAACAGATAGAGAGAAAAGGTGTTGGGGTCATTGGTGTGATTGAATGTAATTTTCTTCAACCGACTCACAACAAACAGGACTTTGATGATACAGATAAATACAGGTCCACTACAAGATCCCTTTATGTTCAGTCTAAGGAATAAACTGATTGGTAAATGAGTCTACAATGCACATAGCGAGGCTGATGTAGTTTACCAAGGGCTGTTTGTGTGCAGGAAAACCATGCATAACCTCAGCATCAAGCTGGAAGAGTACTGGAACGAGATCCGCTACAAGCGGAAGAAAGAGGACCCAAAATGCACAGTTCCAATAGAGGATACACTGTGAGTGTGGAGATTCAGTTTAATTACAGTGTGACACATTTGTCAGCAACATTAGCAGATTCCTAGGTGTTTGGCTCATGAAGCTGTACCTTGATTGTTTTGTTTTTTGGGTTTCTTCACTATCAGTATACTGCATAACTTTCCATAATCTTTGTTTTACAGTGTAATTAATTAGAAAGTTATCTAGGTAATTTTCATCTCATCTGATACAAAAATAAGTATAGTATTTAGAGAAATTTCACAGTTTCCAGCATGACTCAACAGATTTTTCCATTATGTTTTCCAAATTTCCATACTGGATACCTCAGCCATAGAACAGAATTAGTTATTCTTGGCTATGATGAATATACAGTATGCAGTGCTACCTTTCAATTTGGCATAAACAAAACATCATCTGGCATTTTCCACCTGGGATTGTTAAAGCTTATTTTACAACACTTGACTTGTATTACTCTCTGAATAGGGCAGTGTTTTATCTTGCAGGTGCCCACATACTCTTCACAAATGCTACATACACATACACTATATTTTCACTATTCTGCTTTCTATAAGAATGTTGCATATTTCTAGCTACGTAAAGCATAATATACATAAAAGTTTCAGAAACGCAGAATTATCAATAAGTGCAAAGGCCTCGGGAGAGCCTTCTTTTCTGATGTTGATTTGACCTTCCTTTGTGTCCTCCCTGCCTTTCCTTTTCCCTGTGAAGGAAAGTTCCGGATCAAGTCTGGGTGCAGTGCGACAGCTGTCTCAAGTGGAGAAGGCTTCCAGATGGCTTCGACTGCAGCCGGCTGCCTGAGAAATGGTTTTGCAACATGAACCATGACCCACAATTCAGGTGACGCCCATAAAACACTTTGATTAAGTGATGTCATTTCTAGACATAGAAAGTTGTTACTTGGGAGTGTACGAGGGAGTGATCGGTTGGCTATGAAAAAGTTTTTGATGAGAAGCGGGGCATCAGTGGTGGCATGTTTTAAAGAAAAGCTAAATAAATTGCATAGCAAAAACAACGCCAATTACTGGGAATAGCGGCAAAACTGTAATGGATTCTTGTGAAGTTCATTTTCCTCAAATGTTATGGAGGACTTCTTTTGCTGGCTAGTGCCATGAATTCTTTTAAAATATTGTCCTTTATGTCCTTTGCATGTCTTTCTATGTTTATCATGAAAACTTTCCACCTCCATGACAAACAAATACTTCTGTCTCAAGATGAAAACGTATCACAAGGACGCATCTTGTAAATCCTGGTTTATGTTTCATTAGCACTGCTTCTGAGAAGCATCTCAAATGACCTTTTGGAAGCCCTGAGCATTCATTGGGTTTTGGAAGAGTACAAGGATCTTGTGTCAGTAAAACAAGGTGGACTGCAAACACACTATATGACCAAACGTTTGTGAACACCTGACCATCACACTCACATGTTTTTTAACATCCCATTCCAGATTTAGTGCCCTGTTGCTGTTAAAATAGCTACTGCTCTTTTGGGAAGGCTTTTCTTTATATTTTGGAGCGTGGCTGTGGGGATTCGTACTCATTCATTTACAAGTGCATTAGTGAAGTCAGACCCTGATGTTGGGCTAGGAGGCCTGGGGTGCAGTCAGCGTTCCAGCTCATCCCATAGGTGTTCAGTGGGGTTGAGGTCAAGGCTCTGTGCAGGACACTCGAGACTTTCCAGTCCAACCTAGGCAAACCATACGTTCATGCACTTTGATTCGTGTCGAGCTGCATTGTAATGGTGGAACATGTTTAGGCCTCTTAACTCCAGTGAAGGGAAAATGTCATGCTAGAGCATCCAGAGACATTCTATACAACTGTGAGCTTCAAACTGTGTGGGAACAGATTAGTAAAGGCCTACATATAGACGTGATAGTCAGGTGTCTACAAAGGTTTGGCCAAATAGTGTAGCAAGGTGGAATTGTCCATAAAAGTGTTATACAAGTTACAAGCTACCTAAGTTAAAAGGAAAAATGTAAGCAGGAAATTCACTGTGTGCAGTTAAATTCACTATAACTGCAACAAACAGCATTTGTTCATTCACTTCTTTACTGGCCAGTCAATAAAGAGGGAATGGGTAGGTAATTTTTTTTGGTGAGAGTGACTTTTCTGAACTGCATTGAATTATGTTCTTTAAGCTTCATTTCTACATCCATGGATTATTGGAAATATAAATCAGGCTTAAGGCCAAGCCTCTCACTGAGTCATCTGAATTGATTTCAATAAGAAAGAATTGGGAAAAAAAACTCAATATGCCAAGCAAGACTTGTACCTTTTGGCATTATATAAGTTCCTTGGTAGCAATTACACCTTTACACTGACCTGAGCCCAACATTATAATTACACTTACTGGGATTTGGTAGTCTTAGATTATAATGTTACAATTAATAGCATGTCTGCTGTAGTAAGGGATCTGGCATCCTACTTCTAAGTATTTTTAACATGACCTTTCTTTCATTGACTTTAATTCCACCTCAATCAGGAGCTGTCTGGTGGAGGAGGAACTGGAGGATCAAGAAGAGGAACAGAAGTCATATCCAAAACCCTTCAAACGCCAGTAAGATCATCTTATTCATATTATCTTATTATGTATTGTGTTATCTGACATTGTTAATCTACAGGTTGTGGGTCTTAACAGGAAGAGGAACAGTAAGAGTCTACAGGATGACCATGGGCCAGAGGTAAGTCATTTTATTTAGATACAGCATTTCTAAAAACAGGAAAACGCCCTTAAGCAAGTCATTTATTGCAAAGGCTAATAGGAATACGTTTCTTTATCCATAGGCATTAGACGTTCCAGCCCTGGAAGCTCCTGTAAATGCCAGACAGCTGAAGAAGTCTGTATCCTGGAACCCATGTCCTCCTGATCTGTTAAGTAATAGTGTGACCGGCCTCGGCGCTCTGTCGTCCACTTCTAAAGGTTTGTATGTTATTGAAAATTGCAGTCATATTTAAGTTTCATTGTAAGGTGACTAGCTGAAAGTAAAAACGACTGACCTGGCAAAGCAAAGTGGACAGAATGAATATTGATAATGTATGTAGTTATTTGTTTCATTTGTTGCAGTGTAGTGTTTTAAGCAAGTGGTGCACCAAAGACCATTTGTTCTATTAAAGATAATCAAGATATTAATGAAATTGCTAATGTGCTAATTCCAATACCAAATATTAAAACACTCTTCAAAATAACATACATAAGAAGCACTGTCTATTAAATACAGAACAACAACACTTTCATAGAAGTTACACCCTCAAAGAATACAATGATTTTCAGAGGGTTGTAATCAATGAGAATATTTGTTGTTTTCTTGACATACAGTCTCAATGTTTCTCTGAGCATTCTAGCTCAACGGCAAGTAGCTAACGTTAGCCAATTAAATCGAAGACAATTAAAACTTATCAACGCATATGATTTGAAAATATTATTTCCACAGGTTGGCAAATGATAAATTGCTCAGTGCCGCTCAGTGCCTTGTTTTTGTTGCCTGGAAACCATACTGACTAGGCTAAAATGTGGTACCTAGCATAATGTAGTATCATATGGTGAATTAGCTAGCTAGTTAAGTGCAATAATACAGATTAATTAAGTATATGATCATGTAGCATATGATCATAACAAATGACAAGTGATTGTTGAACCAGAAACTACAAATGAAAAACTAGGTTTAGGGTTAAGTGATTCATCCACCCCTGATTTCAGACAAATTAACTTTTTAAAGATTTGAAGATGTCATAAAAAATGAAGCTCACAAATTGCATTAGCACTGTTTAGTCATTAAAAGCTAAAAACAAGGCAATACAAATACAATTACCAGGTACAATTTAGTTCATAGACCAAGGATGGATGAGTTTTGTATTAACTTTCATTGTCTTGTTTCTAGCTCAGCGATCACCACTGCCTCTGATTAATCTCACTGCTCTCTCTGAGTCACTGAAAAGGTAATTCTATTATGACTAGGACTCGTATATTTCACTGTGTCATCATTTTGCCTAATGAGTATTTGTGGATCATTAGTGTTTTGCTTCCTTTGTCTATTAAAGGATTAAAAGGAAAGTGTCCACTGCTGAAGAAACACTTCCAGCAGTGCATCCTATGCCTTATGCGTCTTTTCATCTAGGTGATGGCACATTCATTCAGACACATTCCAGTCTCGCACCAAGCAAAGAAGAGAGCAAATGGGGGGGAATGGACAATGAGAAAAATATAAATGCGGATAAACAAATAAACAACAAGGAGAGCAGTAAAATGGAGAGATTCGAGCCATATCAAAAGCCTGTTCAGGAGGAGGATGAGTGGTATGCTGGAGAGGAATCACCCACTACAGAAACCCAGTACTGTGTAGTGGAGTCACACTCTATGGAGGAAGTGGCAGAGGAATTGCATGATGACAATGAGGAGGTGTGGAGTCTGCAACAGCAGCAGGATGAGTTGATGGAGATGATGAAGCAGACAACAGAGGAGAGGGATACATTCAGGGAGGAGCTGGAGGTGCTGCGGGATCACTGCAATGCCTTGGAGGATGAGAGGAGTCAGCTCCTCAGCAAGGTAGGAACTATCATCCTATTACACTGTCAATTAAGTCTTACATAATATGGCAGAAAAATCTGATGGCGAACTGGCGTGTTGATCCAAAGCACCTGGTTTGACGTTATCCCTGTAGATCTGTCAAGGAAAAATCAGCAAGACACTACAGCTAGGGGTATTTAAATGAAATGAAGAGCTGATTGGGTAATAATTGGCTTGAATGTGTGACAGGGACATTTTAGTTTTAGGGAGATGTAGTGGCACAGTGGGTAGCTTTGCTGCCTCACAGCTTCAGGGTTTGATCCTGAGCTCAGGTTACTGTCTGTGGAGTTTACTATGTTCTCCACATGACTGCATGGGCTTTCATCACGTTCTCCGGTTTCCTCCGACTATCCAAAACTCAGCCAGTAGTTGGACTGGCTCCTCTAAATTGCCCCTAGGTATGAATGGATGTGTGAATGAGTGTGTGCATGCTACAATGGATTGGTATCACATTCAAGGTGAATTCACCCACCTTGCACCACGTGTTACTGGGATAGACCCTGGAACCTCTGTCTGACCAGTGGTTACTGAAGATGAATGAAGGAATCTTAGCTTTACCATGTTTCATTGCAAAAACTTGAAGATTCAACTCAAATAATTCAGAACTCAGAATATTATTTAGTAGCAGAAAGAAGTATTTATTGAATGATAAACAAACCATTCTATAAATATGTTGGACTCAAGAGCAACTAAAGCATAGTGAGCCAGGTACCCTTTTTATATAGCTTACACACCCCATTAAAATGGGCTATCCACCACAAATTATTTTCTGACTGGGCACTTTATACTGTACCTGTACAATAGTTTTTAATTTGGTTTACTCTTTTTGCCTACATTTCAGTTATGATCTCACCTTATCTGTGATTTCCCATTTTAGCACTCTCATTATTTTTAATTGGGCTCTACCGGGCCCTACCATACCAGGCTCAGCCATGCCTCACTCACCTAGTTCCTGTAAATACTGTTATATCACCTCATCATAAGATGAATAATATAAAATATGACAGAGAGAGCTCCTGTTTAATACAATTGCATAGAAAAATACCATACATAAGTTATTAAAAACATTAACTATTTAAAAGTCTGAAAAAAAGTGGCCTGCACAGAGCCTGACCTCACTAATGCTCTTGTGGCTGAAAAAGTCTGAAAAACTTCAAAAGTCCAGCATACCAGCAACGAGGAGCTAAATCTGGCATGGGTTGTAAAAAAAAGTACATACGGGTGTGATGGGCAGGTGTCCACATACTTTATATACATATAGTGTATATAATTAATATCCAACATTTTTTAAAACATTACTATGACATTTTAGCTATGTCCCTCTTTATTGACTTTTCACAGAATTTGTTAAAGAATGTTCCCTTTTTTTTACACTGAAATATTGGTATATAATTATATATAAATCTTATAATAAGATGTATTGTTGCTAGCTGGAAAGGGTGGAGGAAGAGAAAGCCAACTTGTCCTCCCTGTGTGACCAACTAAAATGCAAAGTGGAAAGGCTGAAAACAGAGAAGGAAGGAAGGCTGAGAGAAGATGCCCAAGTTGGAGAAGAGAGGCAGAAGCTGAGAAAGCTGCGTCTCAACCTGGGCCACCTGCTGGTCTCCTTCGTTCCCGATCTCGACCTGCAGCAGGTGGATTTCAGCAGTGATGTCATTGACGAGCTTCTCGACCAGGTCTTAAAGGAAGTCACTTAAGGTCGAGTCAGGGTTGTATTACACGTCAGATTTGCTATTTCTTCATGGTCTGTTAACCATGATGCGCCTGATGGCCCTTGGTTTCACTGCTGACTTAGCGAAGGTGAGATCAGCGCTATAAAAATTATTTACGATTGTGGGCCAGCCTAGGCTTAGCAGACAGCAACAGCAGTAATAGAATATGTTTCTAAATCAGTTTTTATTGCCTGTTGCTGTAGTCACTTGGTAAATAATTAGCAAGGCATAATATTTGAATGTAGCACAATATTAACCAACAGTTATTTCTGCAATGGTAATTGGTTACACATTCATACATTTTGTTGAATGATAATGTAATAAATAATATCATTGAAAAATTTATGAGAATTCTTGTTCCTGTTTTCATTATATATACATTTATATACTTTTAACTAAGCTATCTATCTAACTAAGCTAAAAAAAAACTGTTTACATGAGATTAAGTTTCTGCATTGGATTTTTTATGTTGCAGTCTGATTTTTATGCATTTATATTCAATTAGTCAAGCTTTTTTTTTTTAACATGTTCTTGATCACTTTCTCACACGCACTATGTTTACCTCATTAAACATGTAATTAGTGATTTTGGTGGAAGTTTTTTTGCAACTCAACATTTAAATAAAAACAGCCCATCCTTTCAGTGTTAAATCCATAACCACATCCCAACACACACACACACACACACACACAAACACACACACACACACACACACACACACCACAGTAGTCTCGTCCATTGAGGATAGGGAGGATCTTCCTTCCTAAAATTTCAAATTAATATTCATTTCAAAGAGAAAAATAAATACATGTAAATTTAACATACTGATCTTTTACAATACTGATAATATTACTATTTAACACTTTGAAGTCACTAAAATGGTCTCCCTATGTCACAATACTGACAGCACCCCCTACTGCAATAGAAAATTACCGTACAGAGGTTTGACCTCCCCAAACCTCTCACTGATGTCCATTATAAATGGTTGATGGCTTTTAACATAGGGTGAATGGCAGTAAGGGAGGATGAACCTCCCTTTGGGTGGGTCTAGCCAGAGGCTGTGGATGAGGGTGTACTGTTGCAAACTATGCAGCACAATACAGAAGTGCATCATAATAGAGATGAAGCGAGGGGGCCAATTCAGACAACAAGGGAATCTACAGAGACCTAGCAGAGGTGATTGCATGATACAATGGTTTACTTGCAGATCATCAGGACACTATTCAGAAACATTTTCTGGGTTTCATTGATGTGTCAGTTGGCAAGATGCATAGTCGATGTTTGAGTTTGTTAAAGCTGTCAGGGTACAATTTCACGGAGAAACTCATTGCATAAACTTATGATGGTGCTAAAGTGATGGCCTCAGCTCTTAATGGCTTGCAGGCTAAAGTAAGAAAAGTGGCTCCTAAAGCAATGTTTGCTCACGGCGACGCCCATCACCTAAATCTGGTCTTGAGTCAGTGCATCAATTTCATCCCCAAGGCAAAAGCCTTTTTTGCTATGCTTGGTGGTTTCACATCTTTTTATATATTTATTTTTTTTAATTCAGCAAGAGACTGGCAATGCTTGAGGAATTGGGTTGTTCGAAAATGTCTAGGAATATCCCAGCACTTTGGAATTTCTTATCCAGGGTGGTGAATACAGTTGCCTCTAATAATGACAAATTGATAGAGATGTTCACTTGCATCATTGAACATCCATTTATGGATTACAACACCACATGTTTGGCTGATGGATTGAAGGGTAAATTAGAGTACTTTGATTTCATGATTTTATTTTGTAATTCACACACAAGTAAGTGGATGTTTCTTTTTGAAAAAAGAAAACCTCACGCAACTCCTAGGCGAGCTAAAATTAGAGAGGGCATTTGACAAGACACACTTAAGTTGCCATACTGACAGAGAATTATCTCACAAGAGAAAAAGGAGGCAGGTCCAGCAGGATCAACGTCAGGTATATAAAACGCTGTATGATTCCATTCACAACAGAATCAGGGTCCAAGTCATTCAATACTATTAACGTCTTGACCACTTTCATTTCATAGAGGTTATAAATTGGACTCTTTAAAAACAGAATTCCCAGCTCAGGCACTGGCCAACGTGTCAGAGACATATGGCTGTCTCTTTGATGAAGTAAAATTGAAAGTGGAACTGGAGCATTTTCGTGGTGATGCAGTGATCCATTCATCCCAAAAACTGTGATGCCATAAGCTTCATGAAATTCAATGGTCTTGATGAAGCAACGCCTGCACTGTACAGATTAATGTGTCTGACTGCCACTATCATTGCCACTTCTGCAGGAGTTGAGAGAAATTGTTCATGCCTGAAATGAATAAAAAGTTATTCCAGAAACATCATGGAAGAGGACAGGCTGAAAAAATGTAGCCATCATTTTGATTGAAAATAGGATTCTCAAGTCGCATCAATGAAATCCTCATTGGTATGACCGGGTCATAGCTATCTTTGCTACCCAGACAACCAGGAGAGTTGACTTCCTTTTCAAATGAATGCCCATGCACCCTCAGTAATTAGCTTAAACCTAGCACATCCTGTCTCTCTAAGATGGCAAATTATCAGTTTCAATCAGTATAAGAATCTGTTTCTAAATTCTAGCAAGTTGGCTTTAAAACAACAGCGCAGAGCAATTAACCTAGTTTATCTAATTTTATTAGCACCTAGTTTTGGTGTCATCTTCAAATTCATTTTATAGTATACGGTCATGTAAAGGACAGAACATTCCCACTTTATGATGGGCAACATGATTTACAGGTAAGTAAAGACACCTCCTTGTCCATACTGGTTGAATGTTGACTGGTTATTGCACATGATTTGGTTTGTTTTTTTTATATAGAAATGTGCAAAGAACTTTGGCTCTGACTTAGAAAGCACTGATGCAATCTTTAACACACAAATATTAGTCGCGTTTCTCACAGAGGTCTCAATTCTATCTAAGAACCTCATCTGTAATACAGCACCTTTGGACCAACTGATTTCGAACATGTTTCAGCACAAGCTAGTTATTACTGCAGCAAATCAAGTCATTGTAGACCTCATGATATCTGGGACTATCTACTCAACCAGCAATCTGTTATAGTCTTACTGTTAAGGTTGACATAGACTTACCATCCCCACCATGTAAGCCACCCAAGCCTAAACTAAAAGTCAAAATTTGACCTTAGCTTCAGTTTACATCATCAGTTCCCTGAGGCTTTATCATCTGCTTTCGGTGTCAAAAGACAAGGAGACTTTGTTGATCCCTAACAGGGATATTAATAGGTGGCTGTGAGGAGACTGCAATGGTATGTGTGACTCTGACTGACTGAGTTTGTGCTGCCAAGACTTTGGACAGAGTTCTGCTTTGGCAGCGTTGCTGCATTACAAGGGTCAGAAATAAGCTCTTAAAGACTAGCATGAATGTTTGGGGGTTAAGGAGTAAAATAACTGTAGCTACTTTTTCCTCAGAAGTTTTAAGGCAGTGTGAAATACATTATGATTTGGATAATTAAACTTATCGACTTATCTGCTCTAACAGACAAAAATAGTAAAACATGCATGGCTGAAAGACAGACTGCCTTTCTACCTTTTTGGCTCTGGGGAAAAAATAACATTCATACATTTTAATGTCAATTTTCACCACATATGTATTTTAAAGAACAAAAATTCACTATGGACCACTCTGTGAAAAACTAATGCAGTGTTCATTTTTTGCATTGAACAGCATTGTGGGTAATGTAGGACCCCATTAACCAAAAAGAAATTAGTTAAAAATATCAACTTAAATAAATCTAATCATAAAATAATAATTTTTTCACAACTGAAGATCACATGTTGATTATAAATATTGATATGCAAGACATTCTGGATGAATTTTTTAAAGTACCATCTATTGTATGATGAACCAAATTGGTTATCTTACAGTATTTAGCATTTATTAACATATGTTGTGTTTACTCATAAATATTTTCCTACTCTTCTATATTCATCTATGTTTATTTCTCTACCAATATTTAAACATTTTTACACGATATATGAATTAAATCCAACATTTATTTATGCATTTATTTGTATATTACATCATCAATTAGGGTGTTTTTTCACATGCACAATGTACACTTGAGCCCCCTAAAGGATAGTGCTGGTACTATTAATATAGTATTTAACTATAAAGAATAAACATAAATAATAAAGAAATATGTTAGTTAAAGTAATGGAAATTACCATGAAATGGTATCAATGCTGTTGCATAAGGCTGGGCTATCAAAAATACTTTCTGACACATTTTAATGAAGAATTTCACGCATAGAGCAAAGTATGTACATGTTTTTGTTTGCCTTTGAACTCAGGTATCTTGCAACAGTAACCTTTATAATACCAAGGCCCTTGAAATACATGATATGATTGTATGAACATTGATGACGTCAAAAGAAGTGGAAAAGTATGAATAAGTCAAGAGAGAGAAGTAGCAGTACAGATAATGTCACAGCGCTTAATACATACTCGAGTAAAAGTAAAAGCGCATTCATTTTAAACTCCTCAATAAAGTACAATACCTGAGAAAACCTACTCAGTTACAGTAATGAGAGTATTTTTGTAATTTGTTACTTTAAACTCCTGCTTATAAGGCAATTAAGTCCACATTAATGTACTTATTAGGCTTTTATATAAACAAGTATTAATCTACTATGATCATAATTTACATATTTAAAAATGATTTACTCTGCAAATTGATTGCAGCACTTTAGCCAACACTTGCCATTAAATGAGCTTAATAAAGGTCATCTGACTTAACCCATGAAACTAACCAGTGAATAAAACTAGCTCTATCTTTGGCCTGGAGGGAAAAAATGCCTTCCTAACGTCACCACATGATGGAGCTCAGTCCTAACAAAGTCCTCTTCATTCTCCCATTACTACTGGAAACACTGGAGACAGCGACGGTGTCTACGAAACATTAAAATGCGCCTCTCATCTACCAGTGAGATTTTTTTCCCCAGAAAAAAGGTTTATAAAAATGTACAAATTTCTAAGAAATGGTAAAAATGCACCAAATATTTGACCCTGCTGGTGAAATCTGTTTTTATTGATATTAAAGGATTGGAGGTCAGAGTGAAAAATTTGAAAATTTCACAGTGAGGCAGCTTTTCATGGGACCATTTTGAATAAAGGGATTCAATTATTTGATGTGTACAGTACTTTGGTGACCTGCAAAACAGTAAATGAGGCTTTGTCCTATTCTTTTTATGACTATGTGTATTGGCCAAATCAGAGCAGAGAGCAGTGACGAGGGCTTGGTTGCCGTAATGAAGATACAATGGAGCACATTTTTGACTCCACTTCCTGTGCACTATTTCTGTCTTCATTCTACACCGGTAATGTTACCAGAAAAGCGTGAGGTGTGTGCTTGTATGTGTGTGTCGATTGGGGAAGGATTAATATCGTACTGTAGCGCCATCTTGACTCCTGTGTTGCACATGAAAGAAAATTCAGATTGGATGCTAAGGTCAAATGTTATTCTGGTTATTCTCCCATTTACATCTTAGAGGAACAATGTAGTTCTATCTAAATCTTTCTTTTGAATGTTCATACTTAATTAACATGGCTGTAGGCCATAATTGTCAAGACAAGTCCAAGACCACTTACCAAAAGCAAATCAAGACAAGAGTCTTGAGGTGTTTGAAGTCAAGACCAAGTCAGAATCAAGACAGATAAACATCAAATCTTTTTCAATGCCAAACCTTTAGTTAGACTAGTTGACTTCATTCATGCATGGTGCATTGTTTACTGAAAGAAGGAATTACTTCTTCTTTTGTACGTGCAAAACGAAAACATTGTTTTTCCAAACTCTCGATCGACACAAACACCATATTTAGCAAGACCAACGCCCAAGACCAAAACAATCCAAGTACAAATGCCAATAAATCTGAGGCAACTCTTGAGACCAGAATTGAGTCCTTATTACTGAAAGAATCCAGAATGTTAGTACATCTGGTGTCACGCAAGCATCTACTGAAGATGAATAAATGATTTCATCATGGTACATCATCCATACTTGTCAGTGCTATCTTTGAGTTTCTGTTTTGGTCTTGTGTTTTGTGATTCTGTAAATGACCCTGAACTTCATTCTTCTTTGAATGGACAATGACAAAGTTTTACAGAACACCAAACAAGCATTTTAGCAATCAATGACACCTCAATTCTCACTTCTTACACCAATGCACCCTCAATGACTCAAAAGTTAGTGCACCTTAGGTCCTTATATTGTTGATGTCATCAAAGAGATGATTTACCGCAGGACCTGGGCGCCATTTGAGCCACTTTAAGGAGATAAATGAGGGAAGGAACAACATAATAAAGACAAAGATAGAAATTTGGGACTATATTAATCTGACCATGGCTGAAAAGAAAGAAAAACCCAAGTGTCTGTTATCAATACTGAAAAACAGAGACAGACACTTGGATAACACTTTGCTGATTACTATATTACTGTACAGTTTTCCAAAATGTATCACTTGCCAGTCATTGGAAGTGACTAATTCATTATAATCAACATTATAGAAGATCTAAGCAAAGAATTAGGTCTAATCTCAGATCTAGGGAATGGATACTCTAGGGTTTAGTCCAAATCTCGAAGACAAGTTCTGTGCAGAAGAGTTTGTTCAGGGTGGCAGCAAACTGATAAAAGCCTAGACATGTCACTGTCTAGGCAGCTCATTCAGGCTACACTAGTTCATCCTCTTCCGTCTTTAGCTTGGCTAAACACGGAGAAACCACTTGACAGAGATGACCTGTGAGAGCCTCTCAGGCCTTCCAGCCTCGTGATGTAACTCTGCTATGACCAGAAAAGCTAATACAAGGCTACAGAGGCTCTTGAACATGTCCTTGAACTCATGTCCAAAACAAGTATGTCTTTCCCATGTGTATTTCACTGTGTTAACACAACATCACGGCCAACTAACCATAGTCCACTACCATTACCACTCGTAGCTTGATCTGATTGTTGAGATGACTACAGGGGCTCTGACTGATATTAGACTACTCCCTTCAGCTCAAACACTGACAAATGGACAGATTTTGTTGCTTTTGCAGCTATTACTGGCATATGTTTAAGCTAGCAGTCATTAGACGTGCTGTTGATATTTGTTTATCGTTCATATGCAGACTGATGTGTAATGAAAAAACAAGACACATTAATTAAGATCTGCATGTTCTCATTAATGTTGCATTGCACATGTATCCAATCTTGTCCCACATCTGGAATGCAGGATATTTCTGACTTATCTCTTTAGACTGAGTGTCTGGATTGCAAATTACAGTTGGTAACCTGATTTATTTGTTCAGACTGTAGTTGAATCAGTTATCTACATTGGATATTGTAGTTGTTACACAGGTAGTTTACTAGTGGAGGAAGAAAAGGCTGTTGGTTTTGAGGCAGATGAGGTGCCACGCACTGAATGACGAAAATGGTGTTGCATGCCCAAACATCAGAATGTAATCAAATTTGAAATTTGAAAGCGCAGATGAATATGACTTAAACCTGATGAAAAATACTGTTTGTTGTGTGCGTGTTTATTTATTTATTTGGAATTTTGACTTAATACTTAAATCCATATCTGAATTTCCTCAGCCAAAGGGTCTCAAACGTTGCTTTGATTTCTAGCTACGTTCACATTACCAGGCTAATCATGTTTTTTGCCTTACTGTGACACAGATCTGATGTTTTCAGGGCTGTGTGGACACAGAAATCTGATCTCTTCAAATCAGATTTGAGTCACTTTCATATGTGGTCCTAGGTCAGATATGTATCGGATTTGTGGCCATTGCGACATGAATGAAAACGATATGATCTAAATACATTAGCTCCTAGCTACCATATTAGCTACTAGCATGTCCATTTTGTCAGTTTTAAAACCATGAGTTGTCTCACAATTCTGTTTGTTGTTGTTGGTGATGCAGATGACTCGTGCAGACCAGATCAATGGTGCATATGCTGCTGTGGAGGACAGATGCGTTCACATTACAGTTCATTTGTAATTATGAACGTGGACGGTCAAAACCGATCTGAGCACAAAATCGGAATTGAACAGTGAGGCTTGTAATGTGAACGTAGCCCTTGTGTTCGTACAGCTCATCACAACCTGATCTCAGAAGAAACAGATTTGTGCCACTTTAACTGTGTGATGAATACTGCCTTAAAATTTCTCCCAAACAGGACACAGACTGAGCTCTGTCGATTAGAGTGCCGTCTGGTTGCATCTGTTATTGACTGAAAAGAAAGCCTACACACACACACACACACACACCCACACACACACACACACTATTGATTGGTAGATTAGACGGCTACTGAGGAAGGCTGAGTGCACTGAAATTGCAGGCTTCGTTAAATGAAGCTTCGCTGGTGTCTTTAAATAGCTCAGTCGAGGAGTGAGATGAGTGTTTACAGAACTCCTCCTACCACAAGCTGTGTCACAAATTCATCATGTTAAACACCTTGTTGTTCGTGACACCTAAAATGAATTATGGATTCAGGAAAGAGTTTAATCATGGCTGCGTTCTCCTGAAAGACTGTGTAGAGACTCTAACCACCATACACTTTAACATTATGCGTATTAGTGTAATAGTCCACCTTTTTGATTTGGGAAACTATTTCACTTTATGGTTCTCTCTTCCACATTTGGCTGGAGCTTATACTTTGGCATTACTCGAAAGCCTGAATGTTTTATTGAGCTAAACTCTTTGCCTCATTTATCTCAGGCAACGCACTGCCACCAATTCTCAATGGAGAGACCATGTGCAATGGCCCCGCCCCCTCTTCCTCCTCCTCCTGCTCCTGCTCCTCCTCCTTCTCCTCCTCCTTTTCCTCTTCCACACTACAGGCGCTGAAATGTTAACTCTTTCCTCACAGGGCTTCTTCTCTCCTTCACGTTACAGTAACATGGCCACTGGAAGCTATCGATTTCGTCACGTCGAGCTCGTCAAATCCACTATTTTATCAATATAGAATAATATTTTTCAATGTTGCTTCTGAAGCTCAACTGTCTTTCCCTGTTTTAGCTTCTTGCTTTATGAGGGTTAAGGTTTGTTTGAACAATTCAGCATCAAGGCACAAAACTTCTTTAGTGACTACTTTATCCAGACTCTGGTAACACCAGAACCTATACCAGGAAAAGTGGGCATGAAACAGGAACACATCCTGGATGGGACAGTCCATCACATGACACCATGCACACACACACACACACACACACACACACACACACACACACACACACACACACACACACACACACACA